>JAHPZR010027725.1:25000-33586 GCA_019787425.1 Platygyra sinensis
CCCACTCTGATTTCTTGCACAGACGATGAAAACAGAGCTTTTGACGAAGCAGAATGATTTTCTTCCTGTGGCCCAACATGGCGCGTTGTTATTCTCGGTGATGTGCGAACTGCAGAAGCTGCACTCGTACTATCGCTTTCCACTGGAAGCCTTCATGCAGCTCTTTCACGACACTGTTGCTGAAAGGAACCGAGGCAAGAAGAGCAGCGGTTCACCTGCTGCCAGGGCAGCAGAACTCGTCACCGCTTTGTCCAGGAAAATATTCGAGCGCACGTCTTGGACTTTGTTTCAAAGTAAGTAGTTACCTGTTCCGTGCCTTATTAATATCGTTTTTGTTTTGTTTTCTTTTGTTTTGTTTTTTTTTTTTTTTGCTGCAGAAAATTGTGGAAGTATAATTACGATAGCTTGTCTTCATTTCAGGGTTGCCATAGGTTGGGAAATGGTCAGGAAAAAAAAATTCTTCAAAGTCAGGGAATTTTATTTTGAGTCAGGGAAAATTGATAATTTAAAGAAAAGTCATGGAATGTGAAAAAATTATAACACGGCTGAGTTAACACCAGTGAAAGCTGTCGGATTTCAGTGATATTTTTCGTTAACCAAGAACGACAATTTGTTGAACACAAGCCTAGCATGATAGTGAACAGAGTTTACAGAAAGACCTCCTTTCCTGACCTGGCTCTTATCGTGGTTCCCAGGGAGACGTAATGTGGGTTGATCACGCACATATTCCCCTCCCAACCCTCTTAAGGACGTTCGCGCCCGTTGCTACTGCGCATCTCTAGTGCGCACGCTATTCATTGGTCACGCGCGTGCCACGTCATTTTCAAGCGCGCGCACCGAGTCGAAAACTCACCAAAATATAGAGCTGATGACCTTTGCGTAAACTTCGTGTGCGAATATTTTTGTTGGATGCTCGGTGACCCCCACTTTTTTTTCGGCAGATCACTTCCTTTTCTGATTCTTTCCATTATACTGAAAAACGAAAAAAATCTGTACGTGGGAAGTTTTAATTATTTCTCATATACTATTCAAATAGGGTCGAATTGTTACATGGATACAGGTGTGCGTAACTTACAAGTTGTATTTTTTTAAGGCTAATTCTAGCTGATTTAATGGCATATGTAGCAAAGATCTATCAAATAGGCCTATATATGCTGTGTTAAACACACATAACTTAGATATGATTCTTCAACTTAAATATATGCCGATAGTAATGAATCCGGCCAGAATCGCCTCAGTGGCTGGAAATCCTAGAAATGCTATGATCTGTGATGCGTCTTATCTTCAAAACGAGTTCGGTGACCCCCGATTTTTTTTCGTTTTTCATCTAATCTTATCATTTTCTACCTGCAGTCAAAGTTTTAAAAAAATCTGTACGTGGGACGTTTTTGGGCGCGAACGTCCTTAAGTGTTTGGATAAAACATCGGAGTTCTCGTGTTGTTTCAGGTGATAATCACGTGTTTGCATTTTTACTGGCCGTGGAGAAAATGATGAACAACGGCTCCGTCTCGCGCGATGAATGGCAGCTGTTTACCCAGTTACCAAGCAACACTCAGACTGAACGCGCCCTAGATGGTAATATTCCAAAGTGGGTCTCACAACAGGTATGGAAAGTGACGCATTGTATGTCTTCTAAGGTCACCTTTGTAGCGGGCAGCTTGAAGGAGCCGAAGGTCGAGAACGCGCAATCGATTGGTCACAATCTTCAAACCTCCAATGGTTAATGCGTTGGACTCTGTAGCGTGTGGACTGGGTTCAAGCACTATCTGAGGATTGCGGTTCCTGTAGACATTCCTCCTCGTGCTAGTCATTTGCATTTCCTGTCAATCACTGTCTTACTCATCTTTCTTCTTTCGGTTTTTTTAAATACATTTTTTCCCAGCTTAGTTAGCTCTTATGTGTGGATTTCGATCATACATTTTTTCTCCTAATTTTTTTTCACATTGGAAACAGACTATATATATCGCACAAAATTCGATTTTTTTCTTTAATTGCAACTCAAAGGACCCTCCAACAAAACAAGACAAAAACTACTTACAATACCACTAACGATATGTTACTTATACTGCTAACTATACAATACTTCCTTAGAGTACAATTCTTACACTACTTTTACAGTTTGTTTTTTTTTTCCGATTGCACACCTATGTAGCTAGCGAATTACAATGCCGAACAGGTTTCCACTTAGCCTCTATAGCATCTTAGTATTATTGCACTTAGCAGCAATGTGACATTCAGTTTAATATTTTCTCTAACTAGTTGCTTACAGGAAGAGAAAAAACGAATACTCTTATTCCTACGGCAGTTCCATAAATACAGCTTACCTAAAACAATTAAGTGGTTAAACAGACGACATTTAGTATCTGTGACACCCGGTAAAATAGTCTTTAACTCGAGTTTCCTTTGTTCTTTGGCTATAGCGAGCCAATAAGATTCAAATTCTTCCCAAAATGCACGAGAGTAAACACAGTAAAAGAATAAATGATCTATTTCGTATTTAGTTTGGACAAAATCTTGCCCTAGCTGTGGGTTCTAGCTATTGGCTCCCTAGGTTATCACTTAAGTTTTTGCTCCTTAGTTGTTGCTCCAGTCCCTGTCAAGTTATCGTACAATTTGCTCTCTCTGTTCTCCTCTTAGGTTTGGACGTCAGCAGATGAGCTGGAGCGTCTTGCAGTCTTCGGTAGTCTGAAGCAATCTGTTATGGAGCTGTCAGACCTGTGGCGCGAGTACTTTAATGTGAGATGACATTTACAATAAGCCATAAATGGTCGCTTGTGATAATGTAATAGATCATTTCCGAGTTGCCTTTTGTCTCTGTATCAAAACGAATCGTAGTGCAAAACCATTCCTATTTAAAAAAAAAAAATTGCTTTGCCCACAGGTTATTTTTCATGCAAAATCAAGCTCATTTACATTTGAAGGGTTTCGCACGTGGACTTGTTTGAAACTGGTACAAGGTAACTCGGAAATAGCCTTTTATGCCCTATTGATGAAGTGTGGAGTGAAGTAGGAACCCCTTTCTTTCCCCTCTCTTAGAAAAGCATTCCCGAAAAACGTTGGAAAACCTAGACACACATATTGTTTCAACAGTTTTCTCTCCTGATGGTAAGCCCGTGGATTTAGATTGTGTTTCAACTCTAGAAAAGAATGAAATTTCTTTCGATTATACAACCCTCTACTATTTGATCATTATGTCATTTTAAGTATATTTCCCTCTGTGTTGCGAATTGTTTTGTTTTCTTTTGTTTGTCCTTGGTAGCTGCCTCCAGTTCTCCTTGGTGTGACTCCTGGTGACTACGCGCATCTGACTACCTTTGAGAAAGCGTTGCTGTGGAAAATCTTTCAACCAAACCAGGTACGATGGGTCGCCTCGGTGACATAGTCGCCTGCATAAGTCAAAGTGGATGTATAATGTACTAGCTTTCGTTACGTTTACAGGGCTCGAAAAAACCCCCGTCCGGTCGTCCGGGACAAGTAGATTTTCCTTTCGGGCAAGTAACTTTCACTCCTTCCTTGCCCAACGGGCAAGGACCCAGGCAAGCCGTTCACTGACTAAATGTTTGATAACGATTTTGAGAAGAAAAGGTATTAATAAGCTTTAGGCCCAAGGGTAATCAACTGTTTAGATGAAGTTTGACGAAAATTACAATTTATAGCGTTGTTTTGTTGATTGCGTGATGCGCGCTCTCGGCTCGGAAGTGGTTGCCTAGCACGTGATCAAAATCTTCCCTGATCAAATTTCTTTCCAGGATAAAAATAGCCGCCGCGTTGGGAACGAAAACCGCCGTGTTTATTTCTTAATTCTAGCAATTTTCTGCGAGAATGTTTCGGTTTCTCTCTACAAAACTTAACTCAACAGCGATATATTAATTAAAACTGTAGAAATTGTACGCGAAAACTGAGAAGTGGCATATTTCTACCGCGAAAACGAAGCCAGCTTTTTTGATACTAAGAGCCAGGTAAATCTCTGTTCTCAGCGAAACATGCAAGTTGGGCGCCTCTGCACTAAATAAAAAGTGTTATATTATTAAAAAGAAATGGATAAGTAAGTCACCAAAATACTTTCAGAGTTCCTGGAAGATGACTTACAATAGTGTTTCTTTCAAACGAAGACGTTTTCCCTCGATTGAAACTATTTTCATTCACAAAAGTGAAAAAATGTGCTCTCGCCGGCTTTTCAAGATATTCTGCATGTGTCAAAACTGAGGTGGGAAAGCGATTTGTTATTAATTTCTCGCGCTTCCCTTGACCATGATTTTGTAGAGCTACAGAAAATGCAGTTTAACGTTAATGGAGTCGAACACGATCTTCGTCTAATTGAACGAATTGAGTCGAGGCTTTATAATGTTCAAGACACCCAGCGTGTATTACATTAAAATCAATTCTTGGGTTCATGAATTATTAATGAGTTTGAAAACTTGGGCAAGCGGGGAAGTGCCCCGGGCAAGCAAAACTTAGGGGTTACTTGCCCAACGGGCAAGGTGGAATTCAAATATTTTTCGAGCCCTGCGTTTATCCTCTATTCCTTATTCTCTTCTGAACCTTTTTTGTCTTTTTTGTTATTTCTATTAAAGCAACCGTTTGTTGAATGCTCATTTTTCCGCTTCAGTTTGTTCCAGGTGTGTCAAGATATTGTCCTTTATCAAATGGGAGCCAGCATGACTCGATCAGTGGGATATGACTTGCACCAAGTGTATCCAGTCACCATCCCTCCTGTCCTGTTATATTCTTACTGCCGTCACCCAGATTCTCACACAAGGAGCGGCAAACGTGTTAAAAGGTATATCAACAAGTCTGGTATTGGGTATACTGGTAGGCGAAGCAGTTGCCCGTCTCGTAAACGGTCGATGCCCATTTTTGCGACATTTAGAAAATATTTTAACCATCAACAACATCCCATTTAAAACCACACTACCAGGTTGATCCTTTAAACGTTTTTTTTCTTAAATATTAATGACAGAGTTGCCCCAAACAACAAAATATAAACTAAACTGCAAGCAAAACCAGTGTGGGTACGATCAATTAAGCATTTGGTGAGTACGTTTTACTCCATCAACAGATTATAACCAGTTTCTACCTTGTCCAAGCCTAAAGTTTGAAAAAAGTTGAAAAAACTAAAGCAGATATGCTTCGTCCATTTTAAAAGGCTTGGTTACCAATGATGGCATCAACCTTTGAAAATGGCATCGACCGTTGACGAAACGGAAATTAGCGTTGGCGAAATTGGAGAAGATTTTATACGGATTGCTTTAGCCTAAAGCAACCATGAAAAACAGCGGCCCCGACGTTTTTCAAGTTAATGTAAGTTTGTATCAAAGTTAATTTATCATGATTGGAAATCTTTCCTTCTGTAATATATGGCCGAGATTTTGCCCATAAAGACAGCACCTATTGGAAGTTTAGAGCTCATAGTTAACAAGAATAGACATAATCACTAGTGAAGGTCAGAATTGGAGCTCTCGGAGGGCAGAAAAATTCATTGATAGTCCTGGATTGGTCTTAAACAACTGTCCAGGTTACTCTTCAAGCAATATTAACATGATCAAGAGGCACTGTAGAGGATACACTGTAGATTTATTGTCCAAAAACACCCCGCTACAAAGATATATCGGCCATGGCTCAGTGCTGACTCACTAAGCATTAGGTCCCTGCTCTTCCTATACACAGTGAGGAATTCTTCGTCAAGTTGGGATCGAGTAGAGCGAGTTATCTAAATCCTAGCGTTATCGCTTTATTGTGACTAAGGTAACTACGCTGTTATCGTGTTTTGTTTTCTAGATCCAATAACTGATGTGATTAATCTAGCTCGGGCTCCACCGAAAAGAGGAACGTTTGCTCCAAGTGACTCTGGGTGAGAGTGTTAGCATGAAGAATGCTCTGACAGCCGTGAAACGAGGCATGAAGACTGGCTGCTGGGTTATTCTGGAAAAACTGCCATTTGGCGACCAGTTGGTCCGAGGAATTCATGCACGAGCTGGAGGTCTGTGCTTAAAAAATATTTATATACCGATTAAGCTGTAAAGGGCCTATAAATACTTGCTCTGTTTATCGTATTCCATATAAAGATGCGCTAAAGTAACTACAAGTTCTAAAATGACGTATGTTCTTTGAGTACCTGAGGGGATTTTTGCGTCACGTAACAGCTCTTGTATGGTTTCACATGAATGGCTTGATACCCTTTAAGGGGACAATAAAACAAACAACAGAAACAATGCTCTTTTAGCCCCAAAACAAATCCAGCTCTTGAGACAATCAAACAAGAGCAGCTTCCTAGAGCCGCTACTCTTCTGAATTTTTTCGTCTCAGATGTGACGATGACAGAAGGAAAAAGGAGTATGAAAGCTGATTATATTTAGTTTATCTGTTTGCTAAGCATGTTCCTTTTTCTCCCTCAGACAATCGTGAACATGCGTGACGTTGACAGAGAGAGTGACACTCCGAAACATGTGGAGGATGAAAACGACCAAAATTCACAAAACAACGACGCGGAAGATGAACTCATCCACCCTGACTTCCGGCTTTGGCTGACCACTCAACCGGAAGCCGGTTTACCGTTGCCAGCAGTCGTCATACAGCACGGGCTCAAGTTGGCGTGTGAGTCGCAGAAGAATTTCAGGGAGGCTGTGCAGACAAACTGTCGAGTTGCCACAGGCTCTCTAAACAACTCCGTCCCTTTGTGGGGAGAGGCAGCAGAGAAATTTGTTTTTAAGGTAGAGTATTTTTCCATTTTATACCGAAAGAAAGTTTCGCTTTACAGGTACTATGGCCTTTGGCACTTTAGGCTCTCTTGTAAACGATTTGGATGTCTCCAAGGTTTAATTTGATTTAACTTTTTAGAGTGACGTTCACCCATACTTGATTTTTGGACTGGCGTATCTTCATTCAGTTCTGCTCCAAAGACGAAAATTCGGACAGAGTGCGTTCGGCTGCCCTATCAGTGGTATGTTTGATAACTTTTAGTGAGTGCAATAACCTTCTACTCTTGGACAGTTCGCTAGAGAATCTGCCTCTTGGTATCCACAAAACAAGTATTTTAGAAGTGTGTGTGCTTTCATCACATGGTTGAAACTCGTAAGCGGCCGCAACCATGCCTCACACCAGCTAAAATTTATAATCTCTCGAATTGTAGACTTCCGGGTCGGTTTGTTCGAAAGCCGTTTAACGGTAAACCAGAATTAACAGTTAATCGATGTATCCATTTTTCTTGTGTAATTTTTTTCAGTGCCAATGTTCTGTGATGTTTGAGATTTTGCAAACCTGCAGACCAAACAATACAAACAGGAAACCGCACCGAACAGTTACAAAACGGGCTTTGAACAACTCGGCCCTGATATCTTGAATTGATGAAGAAGCTCCAAACACCCTCACCCAACTCTTCTGGGAGTATCCCCCCGAAATTTTATCAATAGGAATTTAAAGTGGCTCATCCCAGTAAGAGGCTATCCGTCTTCTACGGGAATATAAACTTGAGTAATGTCGTTTCTTTTCCTTTCTTGAAGGTCTCAATCAGATTTGCTTGCTGGATTAGAAGTATTACGTCATTTGTCACGTGCCTGTCAGGCCCGTTACCTCCAGCAGCAATGGAAGCCATGTTGGGAGATGTTGCGTATGGGGGTCACGTGACAAATGGTCTAGACTTACACGCCGTGAGGTCCTTGGCAAAGTTTGTTCATTCTGAGCAAAAGAAGGTGGTAATCCCTTCTACATTAAATAAATCATTTCCTTACATCTTTTTTTCTCATGCAGTGCAGCTTCTGTTTTGTTTTGCTTTTGTACTGTTGTTCGTTTGACGTTTTTGATTCAGTTTGTTTTGTCTATTCAGTGTAGTCCAACGCTAATAAGTGCGCTTCCGATGAAGGAAGTCGCCACTTTTTGTTATTGTTCTTGTCTTCCTTTTTATTTTTTGTTTTTTTCTTTCATCAGTTTTGTTTTTGATTGTTTTCATTCCTACATGATCTAGGCTCAAGCAGAGTATTTATTATTATTTATTATTATTATTATTATTACATACTATTTTATTATTATTATTATACTATATATTATTAATTATTACTATTACTATTACTATTATTATTATTATTATATTATTATTGTTGTTGTTGTTGTTGTTGTTGTTATTATTATTGCGTTCTCGAGAACGAGAGAACGCATCCTAGTTTGGTTTGCAGGCGTGAGAAATCGAGATTTTTTTCTGCAATTTGGCCGCCCCTCTAAGTTTTTTCAGGGGCTTTGGGCCTCATATACGCGTGCAAGTGAAAATAACACGTGCAGAGCAAATAACACGTGCAAGAGAAAATAACACGTGCGGCGTTTGGCCTCGTTGTCCTGTACATCGATTACGTCATGCCTGTACATTGGCTCTTTTCTGTATTCCTCGAAGTGTGAGGGAACTGTGTACAACTCCCGATAAAAGAATAAAGCCGCAGTCAACCATAAGTTTCCATTTCCTTTTCTTCAAAAAACCCACTTTCTATTATCACACTACATATCCTGCAGAACGCACTTCCTAATCTTTGATTACTACTAGTTATTATTATTATTTTAAAAGATTAAAACTTTTACACCTTGACATTACTCATATTTCC
>JAHPZR010027731.1:7500-15000 GCA_019787425.1 Platygyra sinensis
CTGGCAAACAACAAAACCACATCACAGCAACAGGATAAGTTGATTTTATTCACAAAATATAAGAATAAATGACTTTTAAGGCAAATCCATTGTGTTCCCATAGAAACCCTAACTTTGAAATCGAATCTTTGTAACAAAACACCACTTATAAGAAAGAGTTGCGTCGGGTAATGGGCTGCCTGTTATCTGTTCCCTGTCTGTTAGAGAGCTTGGGCTGCCTGCTTTTTGCATGGCAGTAAAATTGGCAGACGATTTCGGCTCAGTACCCCAACTGACTTTGCCTCTTCATTTTCTGCCTTTTTTACGGCAAATTGGCACATTTCGTGTAGCACTAAGTGGGGCCGGGACGAGAATGCTGTCGGTCTGCTTGACATGTGTGATTCGCGTGACATAACAAGTTTCCTTCCCCCGTGTGATCGCCAGTTATAGTTTGTCACGCAATGGCACGTTTTTGATGAAATTGCGAAAAGACGTGGTACGTGGTACGTCTTACATGTAAAATGAAGACTGTTATCGAAGCAAACAATAGATTCACCGTGGATCTCCACAAAATTCTCAGAAATGACGATCAGTTTAGAGACCAAAACCTGTTTTATTCGCCGAGCAGTCTGAGCATTGCTCTTGCAATGACTGCCCTGGGGGCAAGAGGTGACACAGCTACACAGATGGCCAAGGTTCTACACTGCAAAGGAATGCCAAGATATCAACTTCGAAGCGAAGAACAAGACTTTCTCGATGTCCTCCTAGAAATGAACACTGCTAGCAACGAACTGCTTACTGTAAATCGACTTTTCTTGCAAAAGAACTTCAGCCTTGAACAAGAGTTTGTTGAGGGGACAAAAACATTTTTCCATGCTGAAATAGCCCTGGTTGATTACCAGACAGATCCAGATGGCGCTAGAAAAGAAGTGAACGACTGGGTCGAGGAGAAAACGAAGCAGAAGATCAAGAATCTGATTCCTGAGAAAGTATTTAACGCACGCACTCGGTTGACCCTGGTGAATGCAATTTACTTCAAGGGATTTTGGCAAAACCAGTTCGATGAACAGGCGACTTTCAAACAGCATTTCATCGTCTCAGAAAGTGAGAAGACAGAAGTACAGATGATGCACCTAACGAAGAATTTCAGGCACGTTCACGATGGCGGGGTCCTAGCTTGTCAGATCCTCGAGTTGCCCTACCAAGGAGAAGATCTCTCCATGGTCATCCTGCTGCCTCATGACACCCATGGACTGGCCAAATTAGAGGAGGACCTCACCCATGAAAGATTACAACAGGCTATTGCATCTGTATCACAGTCACACCCACAAAAGGTAGAGGTGTCCCTTCCAAGATTCAAGCTGACTCAGCAGTTTGCACTCAATGACGTTCTTGCAAACATGGGAGCAACAGACATGTTTGATGAGTTAAAGGCTGATTTCTCAGGCATGTCCCGAGGTCCTGAGAAGCTCCATGTGTCCCATGTCATCCACAAGACATTTGTGGAAGTGAATGAGAAGGGCACAGAAGCAGCAGCGGCCACGGCAGTGGTCATGATGCCTCCAGCAGGCCTAGCGAGAAATCCAATTTTTTGTGCTGATCATCCATTTCTGTTCATGATTTGCATTAAGAAGTCCAGTGCTATTTTGTTCATGGGCCGGATAGTGAAACTATAGAAATTATAACATATTAATCAGCTCGAGGCAACACAACAATAACAACAACAACAACAACAACAACAACAATAACAACAATAGCAACAACAACAGTAATAATAATAATAATAATAATAATAATAATAATAATAATAATAATAATAATAATAATAATAATAACACTTTATTAAAACATCACAATAAATTACAAGATTAAAAAGGAAGGCTAAAAGAACATTTGAGTTATTATTATTATAATAATATTATTAATTAATAATAATAATAATAATAATAATAATAATAATAATAATAATAATAATAATAATAGATGTAGGCAGAAGAGGAAAGTAAAATGAAGGACGCTTCTTGGTTTCCTTAGACAACTGGTTGTTTTCCGGAACCAATGAAAACCAGATTCTATCTGAAATTATTAGCAATAATAACAATAATAATAATAATAATAATAATAATAATAATAATGATAACGATAACGATAACGATAACGATAATGATAATGATAATGATAATGATAATGATAATGGAATTTTCAGTGGCATTTCCACGAATTGGCTCTTCATCCACTGTTTCCAGATCGAATTAGAATATTAGAAGTGTTGATTTTAGTGGAGGGAGGAAAACCGGAGAACCTGGAGAAAAACCCTCAGTGCAAGAATGAGAACCAACAACAAACTCAAACTCAATCCACATGTGATGCCGGGTCTGGAAGTCGAACCCGCGCCATAGCAGTGGGAGGCGAGTGCTCTGACCACTGCGTCATCCCTGCTCCCCACAATCATTGTAGGGGGTGCTTGGTAGGAGTTGACGGAGAACACTTCCCATTATTTTACAAGCTTTGAAGGTGTAATTGTCAAAGAGAGGTGTGTACTCCCCATAATAGACTATGGGGAAGGCTCCATGTACCCAAAGGGGTCCATTTTCAGGCTGCGAGGTACATTTATATAAAAGGGTAGATCTGGTGTATTCTCCAGAGCCTTGTGCTAATTATAAGGTCTATTGATTTAAGCTGAATTTGAATACATCAAAATTAGGCTATCCGTATTTGAAGTACATTTTACCCAGTTATCTATATATGCATTTAAGATGCAACTAAAATATGTGATACCATTGCACAGTTTGTGATGAAGAAAGAAATTATTTTCAGGTAATCTCATTACCTTTTTCAAGTTAATTCACTATACCATACCTAGTTAATTTTCATTTAAACCCCGGCCACTGTAATTTCTAATGAGAATATTTTTGATGTTTTTGTTTCATGATGAAAAAATTAAACATACTCTGTAAATTAGATATGAAGATCCTCTCTTAGAAGCTAATAAACCTAAGTTGTTGTACTGTATTGTATCAGTAGTTTTCCATCCACCAAATCCGCTTTAAATTTTCTTACAATTGTGGAAATGAAGACATGTAGGATAGTCATATTCTTTGCAGAGATTTTTTTGAATGCCAGTTTTCTTCATAAATATATACTCCAGGACAGTTGTAAACTTGAAAAATCATGGCCATGAGTTTGAGACAAAACTAATGAAAAATAAATCCTATTTTATAATATTAAAACGTTGCCAATGAAGATAGAGGTCCTGAGTGATCCACAACACTCCATTCCTCTTTGTGGGAGCCAAATCTTGTTGTAGAACAATGTTTGTATTCTTCATTGTTATTGGTTCATTTACCAAAACGGTGGATTGTATTGCACTGCCTAAAACATAAAAGTCCTTTGTAAATGATCTATTTAGTTAGAATACCACCTCCTTGGAATATAACCATGGGGATATTGTAAACATAATAAAATGAATTATTTCTGGTTGGTTAGAATTGGCATATTCACACACTAATACGCTCAATTTAAAAAATAACACAAGTACAATAAAACATTAGGATAATAAAAGAGCCACCTTCCCACCCCTCCCTGCAGGGAGAGTGACACAACTCTGAATTTCCCTGTTTGAGGAGATGGGGTGTCCCAGTGATTTACAGACCATTCATAATTTATAGTGGTTTTTAGAGATATTTTATCAAATCCATATGCAGTCATTACAGTGTCAATTTTCTTGTTTCTAAAATCTCTAGTGTGGCGTTACAAAATAGAAGCCTTTTTCAGATCAACAAGGCAACAACGGTAACTAAACTTAACTTCAGGGCTTTCCGTTTGGTCTCTTTTTTTTCGGACCTGTAACAATCTATTTAGAGAGAGACTCATCGACCAGTAATGTCGAAAAACCAAAACAAAATTTATTTATCGCCTAACAATATAAATGAAAAATTTCTCGATTCTCATCGGCTGAGAGCAGTGCAGTTCAAGTGTAACACCTGTGCAAAAAGTGTAACACCGGTGCACATTACACATCAAAATTCTGGATTATAATTTGCTGAAAGAAAATGGGAAATTTCCTAAGCCAATGATATCAAGTATTAAAACAATAACAAAAATTTTGTACAAAAACTTTGAAAAATGTTTTCTCAAATGCAAACTTCTGGGACTTCCTCCATGCAAATTTTTTCATGTTTATATTATTCATAAGTGATCAAATGGTTTTTTCTCGTTCAATTTGAAATTAATTTTCTCTTGTGAGTTTTTCAAAAAGCTGAAATTGCACTCACCAAAGCAGCTCGTGCAATTTCAACTTTTTAAAAATTCACTCAAGCAAATTAATTCCAAATTGAACTCGAAACCGTATGATTACCGATACAAACATCTTCTTGTGATGGCACATCAAACCCCTCCTTCAGCAGGGGGACTTAATAGACTGAAAGAAAGTAATATTTCTTCTAAATGTATTAAAATGAGCTACATCATTGATACATTAATAAAAGAGAAGCCATTTGGACAATTTGTGTTTACCTATACATATGGGTTACTATACCTGCCAACTTTTTCTGAGGTATAGGCGTGAGATTTTTATCCTGGAAGTGCTGGGATTTTTGAAGACGACACGATCATTTCCGAAGATTCCCGAAGAAGTCCGAAGTCTTCCGAAGAAGTCCGAAGTCTTCGAAGACGTCCGAAGTCTTCCAAGATGTCCGAAGTATAACATGCGAGCTCGCTCCCAGTGCTTTTGACTTCAAAAATCAGAGATCGCGAGTACGGTATTGTCATTTATTCATGTTACACAATGTTTTTTTGTTCCTTACATGGGTCTGAGTTAGCATATTTTTGGAAATCGTGTGTCAAGCAAGACGGCAACACTCACATTTTTCAATCAGGCATGCAAAATTGGCCCGCAAGCGTGAGCCGCCATGAGATCCAAGTTTTCAACCCTCAGGCGTGAGAGTGTGAGGTCAAGATGACTTGATATTGGCCAAGTTTTTTGTTGCGTGTTTATGGGCCGAGATGGAGTTGAGCTCCATAAACTCACAAAAGAAAAGAACGAGGCCAGTATCCAGCCATCTTGAACAAATAACTTGGCCAAAAAGGATTTATTATATGGCTTTTAGGGAAATGTTTCTTGCAGGACACGGCAAGTAGTCCAGAGCAAGCAAGATAGCTCCATCTTACCCACTTGGGTAGCCAATCACAGCACAGAATTTGATTCATCTTGTCCGTTCACGGAGCTAGGCATATAATACATGCTGTGAATATATGTATAGAAGCTGGCCTTTTTTACATGAAGACTTGCTCAGACTAGTTGGCCAAACTTAGAGTTCATCATTCCGATTTGCAGAATTGGAATTAACTTTGGCAGTGTCATTCTCCTGTTCAGTCATCTCGGGTTTCTTAACACGACCCATAAATAAAATAGCCCTCGAGGACTTGTGATAGATTATGAATAAAAAAGGGTGATTGGCATAGAACTCTGGAGGCATGTCTAAAGATCTCTTCTGCATAACCACTCCTGATGCTGCAGCAGCTTCTGTTCCCCTCTCGTTCACGTCGATGTGTGCTTTATGTATCACATGAGATACATAGAGGCTTTCAACTGAACTAATCCCAGACAGGTCTGCTATGCCAGGTTCAAACAAGTCAATTATGCCTAGTTTACTCAGTGCCTCCTTCAGTTCAAAATGCTGACTCAGGATAAATTTAGGAATGGATACTTTTACAGTGGTGTTCTCGAGCGACATAATCCATTGGGACATGATTTCGGTGTTAATCACCTGTTCAAGTTGAGAGACTCCATTGATTTCATTGGGAAGAACAAGTAACATAGCAACGCTATCCCCACTGTAAGGAAGCTCAATAACTTTACAATTGTTTTCTTTGTCAACAAAGTAACTGTGCTTTGAGGTGCGTGACATCATCTCGACTTCCACAACATTCTCGCGATCACTGGTGGTAAAAAACCGAGCATGATGAGTTTTCTCTGGCTTAAAGGCATGAAGCCATGTACCCTTGAAATAAATTGCATTAATTAATGCCAGTCTCGTATCTTGATTGACAGCTCCGGGTGGCAGAAAACCCTTAATTTTCCTAGCGGTATATTCTTCTACCCACCCATTGATCTCCTCTCTGGCTCGCTCATAACTCTCCTTAAAGTCAACTTTAGCAATACTTGTATCGTAGAATGTCAGGGAACTTTCCTGGAACTCGGCTGTCTCATCTAAGTGCTCGTGTCCCCAAATTCGATTGGCGATTTTCAGCTCCAGGTTTTCGTTCTCGGACTCTTTTATGGCCTCCTGCAACGACTTCAGCGCCAAATGGACGTCTTCGAATTCATAAGAGTGCCACTTCAAAGTTTTCGCTAATTGATGCGCTGTGTTTCCTCCACTTCCCAAGAACACCATCGCCAAGGACACTACAATACTGGTTGGAGAATAGAATAGATTGTCATCTTTCAGTTTCTGCTCGTGGTTGAATTTTTTCAAGAGATTGAACCCGAAATCGTTGACAGTTTCTATTATATCTCCTACTTGTTGACTTTCATTTTGGCCTGACGACAAAAAACTGTTAGAAAATGAAAGGAAAACGAGGAAGCACAAGCTCAAGCCTACTAACATCTTCATTTTCTATGGTCGGAGTCGATAGGTGGAGTGTGTGACGCGTGACATAAAACGGGAAGTTCTGATTGGTTGAATTGAAGGCAAATACATGAAAATTTCACAAGCGATGAACGCTTTCCCTCTTTCTCTGAGTGTTGACGAGCCCCGAAGGTTTTGTAGACAAAGAAGTTGCTAAAATGGAAGCTGTGATTGAAGCAAGCAACAAGTTCACGGTGGATCTCCACAAGGTTCTCAAAAATGATCAAAACTTCGCTGGCAAAAACCTGTTCTATTCGTCATGCAGTCTGAGCATTGCACTAGCCATGACTTCTTTGGGAGCCAGAGGGAACACAGCTGCCCAGCTGGCCAAGGCACTACACTGGAAGGCAATCCCCACTCTCCACGATCAAGAGAAACATTTTCTTGAAGCTCTCCAAGCATCAAACACCGCGAATAACGAGCTTCTCACTGCCAATCGAATTTTCCTTCAAACGGAATTCAACCTGTTGCCAGGCTTCGTGGAGGAGATGAAAAAGTTCTACGGTGCTGAAATAGGCGAGGTTGATTACCAGGACGATACAGAAACCGCTAGGAAAACGGTGAACGCTTGGGTGGCGGAAAAAACGAAACAGAAAATCCAGAATATGATTCCCGAGGGAGTATTCAGCACTCGCACACGACTGTCCCTGGTAAATGCAATCTACTTCAAGGGATTTTGGCAAAACCAGTTTGATAAAGAGGCGACTTCTAAGCAGAGTTTCTCCGTCTCCATAAGTGAAAAGACCGAGGTAGACATGATGCACCTGACGAAAAACCTCAAGCATGCTCAAGATGTTGGGGAACTTGCCTGTCAGATCCTTGAGTTGCCCTACCAAGGAGAAGATCTTTCCATGGTCATCCTGCTGCCTCATGACACCAGTGGACTGGACAC
>JAHPZR010027731.1:22500-35000 GCA_019787425.1 Platygyra sinensis
ACTCCCCCCCCCCCCCTTTGAAAAACATTGGGTGAGGTCAATGAACATTGCTACTGTACCGGAAAACATCAAGCCAGAAGAGATGTTAACCAAAGAGCAAGTATCATTTACTCAGTTCCTGTTCACGTTACGTTCTACGTAGATTTCCCAGGTCCTTTCATAAACATCAATTCGTGAAATCACTTCCTTTGTATTCCTGAAGCCTGAGATCGGGCCTGGCCGTTACAAGGAGTATCCCCGGTGTGGTGATTACCAACAAAATTAACAGAAATCACAACGCTCGCGCCATTCATAAGAAAGAGTTTTGATTTGGATCTGAAGAAAGTCACATTTTCACCTAAAAGGATGGCCACTAAGGCTCGCTTTGAGAAAGAGGCTTAAGTCAGTTTTGCATTTACTTCGCTACAGGATTTGCTTAAAAGATTCGCGCAATCC
The DNA here is from genome assembly GCA_019787425.1 of Platygyra sinensis. Taxonomy (NCBI): domain Eukaryota; kingdom Metazoa; phylum Cnidaria; class Anthozoa; order Scleractinia; family Merulinidae; genus Platygyra; species Platygyra sinensis. The sequence continues at coordinate 22,936 of JAHPZR010027731.1, forward strand.
AATCAGAAGTTAAATCAAAACCAATCGTAGCTCGCTCGCGCACGTGTTACCCTGCATGGCGTACGTCTGCTGTGATTGGTTAATTGAATTGTCTGTGTCCTTTGTGATTGGCCAGAGATTATCGTGGTATTTATTTGCATATAGCGGGGGAGGGGGATCATCATGTTGGATATGAATCGACACCAAATAGTAAAGCGAGTGAAACTTAGTACATGGTAAAATGTCTTGCTCTTTGTGTGTAAGAGTCGTCAATGAAAAACTGCCTTAAAAAAATTACATGATGTATGGAGTGGCAAAAGCGCTAATGAAGTCATATATTCATTGAGTTTTTTAAACCTTCGGGGGTTCAAATCCTTGGCAGAGTAAATCGTGCTACAACCTTAAATACTCAGCACTGATTTTATGTACAGTAGCTGTCATAGCTACATGTGATAAGGCAAATACTGTACACTAGGATTCCCCTATTGAAAACTCCTGTATGCTATCAAATAACAACCAATTAACTTTCCGTCATTTACATGTATTTCGCGTCTTAAAGCGCGAACGGCAAAACAACCAAGTCTGTACGTTTGCTGTTCTTGTAGCATGCGTGATTCTGAATGAATGCATTTTCCACGTTTAGTTTTCAAATTTATTCCAACAGGCCAAGTTCTATGTATCAAATGAACATTCTAACATGTCTACGAGGCTTTCAGTAAACTAAATTGCAATTTTCTTAAGTTTCTTTTGTCCCTCAATTCTCAAGAGAGGAAACACAAAAAATATAGAATTTTGTCCTGAAAGCCTCGGGACCATGTTAGAATATTGATCTAATGAACATGGTCTATTACGAGACGAAACCCGAGTTTAAAGATGTGTCAGTGAATAGCTACCATCTGTTAATTTTCAGAGAATGTCCCCACTTGCCGATTGTAAGATTGTGTTCCAAATTCAAACAGTAGTGCAGCTACTTAACACAATTATAAAACTGGGTAACAATCAGTAGAAACGTTTTGGATATTTAATTCATGCATATTGTATGAGCGCAAAACAAAAGGTTTTGCACGGTCATGGACCTTCCAACCTAAATCTTGGCATCTTTGTTTGCTACTTTGATGTTTGCCGGGCTCCCTTAACCATTCCCCTCTATCAACTATTCTCCGAGTTACATTGTGCATCAAGTCTTCCCAATGGATACACCCTAAAAAGATCTACCCAGCCTCGCTTTCCCATACCAAAGATAACGACAAAATATGTTGTGTGATAAAACCGTTTATAAAACCCTGCACACAAAGAGTACATTTCAAAGTCTATTAATTTACAAATGTTACATCTATTCTCTGGAAGGAAATGTCCATTAGCAGCGTCAACTGTTTACTTATAGTTACGTTTTCTTGCCTTTGAATTTGGCCAAAAGGGAGGACTTTGATGAATCTGTAAAAAAGATTAAAACACACAAAGCAACAACAGGTTTAATAATTACAACTGAGAACGACACTTCATGTACGCTAGAAAATCAGGAAATTTTGTACAAGAAATAACCTTCAACTTAGCCTCAAGCTAACAAAAATTTCAAGTATTAACAAATACATTAATATAAAACCTAGTTTGCTTAGGTGATTAAATACGAAGCAGGAAATAGTACATTGCAGTTTGGGGATTCAGGACTTGAAATTGGTTTGGAAAAAAATGTAACTTCCTCTTCTTTAAAGCTATTATCTTGGGCTGTGCGAGATGCACACCACCTCTTTAAAAGTCAGAACATTCTCTGACACTTAAAATAAAATATTTCCAAACTATCGTTATGTAGTTTTTAACAGTAAAATCTATTCCTCTGTGGTATTGAGTGTTTTATATGAAATCGAACAAAGGAACCGTGCATGTCTCCTTCATATCGTGTTTATCAACACTGGTCTTTGTTTATATCGACTGACTATAAAACGTATACTGTTAAATTAAAATATGTATAACAACTCTGTAGTGATTTAGATCTTCCCGATACTATCAAATTATTACTTTTTTTTCAAAAGTCTGTTTCAAAGAAAAGCAATATATTATCTCAAAGTTCTGTCCAAAGAATAGCATCTTAACCAAATTTCTTTCAACGTTACAAAAACTGAACATTTCTATTAAGTTAATGGTGGTGTAGTTAAAACTGGAAATTTGTTCATCAGAAGAAAAAAAGCCAACAGAAATAGCTAGGGTTGGATTATAAGCTATGCTGGGTTTTAACTTCTTGCAGGAGATCATTGTAGAAACTATGACATCACAGTAGATTCCTTAACCGACACAGAAATTGTGACAAGAGGGAGGCAATTGGCATTCTAATATCCAAAATGGCCGCCACACGTAAAAAATTCAAGATCCTTCATGGCTAGCTAATAGACCCTACTCATTAATGGCTGCCAACTAAGATAATTATTTTCAAATATCAAAATTAATCCAATTGGCCTCGTTTCTGAGTTGATAATTCCAACGAATTTGTGCTCCAACACGAGTTTAGCCAGGCTAATTGAAAAGCAAAGAGGAGAATTTTTTTTATTGGCGACCATTTATGACTAGATTTGTACCGTAAATGCTTTTTTCCATTGATGCAACAGATTTCCAGTTGAAACCATATTGGTAGCAATTAAGAAATAACAGTGTAAACTTCATTGTGGCAAAATTACACAAATCTTACTACACACATTAAATTAATAAATCTTAAATCCTCTCCTTCCTAATATTTAGTGAAATAAATGCGAACAACGTTTGACTGCCATAATATATTATCTTGTCTGAAAAGATACACGTAACTATATTAATTGCCACAAAACCAACGTAGCATATTACTTGATAACAAAATTTTTTACATCTGTTAAAAATAAAGTGATAAACTTTAAGGAGTGCTTTCAATAAATATGTCCTGGTAATATTAATCAGCATAAGCTTTTGTCGAGTGCAATTAAAATTGGCGACAGCAAACTGTCTTATACAATTCTTTTATGCACTGATAAGTTATGTAATTACGTAATCAAGTTAAAAATCATCTACAATTGGAAAAGGAAAGGATTTCTTAAAAAAAGTTACGAATATTTCACTCATTAAAAAGGTTTGATTCATGTTTATAGGGAATAACTTTAAACCTTCTACTTAGCAACTGGAAGAAATATTATCAAAAACTAAATTACAATTATGCAATTTTAGTTTAACGTGCAATTTTGAGTACATTTTGATTGCAGATTAATAAAATGGTTTAAACTGTTAATAAAGTTAAAAAAATCATCAGATATCATCTTTGCTAGCTTTTCTCCATGTCCTCCCATTTAAGATCTGGGATCACTCCCTTCAGCGAACAGCGAATGAACTTTTCCATCTTTTTTCTTGCATTCTGCTCCTCTTGCAAACTCTGCCGTAGGGATTCAGTTTCCTACGTGAAAAACAAGGTAATAACAACAATATCATAGTAAGCAAAAAGCATACATGCTTGAAGAAGTACTCAATGTTGATCCAGATTTTTTAGGTGATTATATCCACTGCAGGCTGCTGCAATGTGTTTTGTGAATATTGGTGTTATAAAATCATTTTTGAAGGGTTGAGCGAACCTGTTTATTATTGTTTTTTTCGACGAAAGGACTTTCTAAAAATTTAGTTCGCCACTAAATTTTATCCGAATTTTATTGGTTTAAACTGATCGTGTGACACGATAGTGTTCATCGACAGAGAGACTATCAGCCCATAGTGTCCATCCAAGTTAAATACCCGCATAAATAGTACTCATACGTTAAAATATTTCTGTAAACAGGTCTATATAAGGGGCTTAAAGAAAATAAACAATCTAAATTGTAGTAAGTGGGTTTTTGTCTGCTTTCTTTTTCAAATTTTACCTCTGGCTTTCACAGTTTTCATCTAAAAAAAGTTGAAAACAATTCACTGTGATGTTTGAAGTGGCGCTCAGAAGAACATTTGGTGGTAAACAATAAAGATAATAGAGTGTTTAGGTCTCGAAACTATCGGTCTGATAGTTGCCCCTACGCATTTGATGTTCTTGGCACATCTGCTCTCAAAGTTTTACTTCTTGGGCAAATACTTGTTTTAAGAACATCAATTTTCCGCGGGGCAAACTATCAGCCTATAGCTCCTCAACAGTCAACAGAAACACTCTATTATTTAAATAATATCTCTCTTCTGAAGAGAGGAGTCCAAATTATGGACGTGAACCTACAGGGATGTTTTAATGCCTCTGAATGGCAAAATCAGAGCAATAATCAAGCTATCAGACCACTCTCTTGCTTTTTCACTGTTATAGTTAAAGGAAAAGAATCGCTCGAGATATCTGCTTCCTATAGTTACAAAAGTACCATAGAGTCAACCAAGGAAATTTGACTTACAAGTTGTAGTTCTTCCACTCTTCTTCTAAGACAATTAAATTCACCAACAACATCCCTGAAATCAAGAATAACAAAAGTGGAGACAATTACTTCTTGAAAAATGGAAAGGGGCCTAGGAAAGTGAAATCTAAAGTTACCGTAAGAAGTGTTTGAACTACCTGGTGTAGGCATTCACGTAATGGTCCGGGCAGTTACACTCACATTTTAACTACAGTATAGTATTATAAATTTACATAGAGTTACCCTAACATACCAATGAAAGCTAACCGCAAGCAAACTGCAGTGAAACTAACCGCAAGCAAAATTGGCACTCGTGTAATGGTGCGGGAGTTACCAAATATGGTAAGTATTGCCTACACCAAGTAGTTACAGTTAAATTAATTTATATAATATTTTTGAAAACTCTCTGATGGCTGTAAGCCAGCCAAACGCAGACCAAGTATTATCTAGGTTCATCACACGATTACTAAGGCTGATAAAACAATACTTTGTCTATGTAAACGTATTGACTTTAAAACATGATCTGTGGAAAGGTTGAACTCTTCCAAACCCGTCCGAATTTACACATTTGGGAATAGAACATAATAGGACATAGTTTGCAAATATCACAAAATTGCTCACCTAGTCAACTTTTTCTTTGATTTCTTTGATTTCAGCAGGTCACCCTTTAAACTGGATGCTGACGATGTTCGATGGGCGGGTAGTTCTGGAAGAATTGGACTACCTGTGAAATGAATGGTGGGACAAGCATTCTCATGCACTGGTCTTAAGCATGCAAACAGGAAAGACAGCGAAAATTTTTATTTTAGAAAATTTAAATTTAGAATAAATTAAACAACTGTTTTACAGCTACACGCGTTTATGAAGTCTTTCAGAAGCGTTTTGTTGATTAGTACATGTACTTCAAGTGTATGCCAGTTTACTGCAAAGTTTAAACTTTAACACAATTATTTAAGTAGACCAAGTGACTTTTAGACCTTAAACTTAAACTAAAAACTGAAGACGAAACTAACAATTTACTCCATGGCCTCAAAATACAACTTTAAGAAGTCGTGCACCAAAAAAAAAAACATATTTACCACTAAGTATTTTAATTATGTCACGGGTCCTTGCTTTTTCAGGGAAATATATTAGTTACTGCTTTACTCAGATGTAGGTTTTTAAATCAATTAAGAGTTATGATATTGTAAAGCGCCACAGACAATTAGTGGCGTATGGCGCTATATAAATGCATTTATTTATTTATTTATTTATTTATTTATTCATTTGGTCAACTGTGTATGCTCAGTTACTCTTTAAATATATTTAGAAGAATTCTACAAAAATCCAAATAATGTTTTAAAACTAATTTTAATAAAATAATTTTCTTTAGGAATTCAATAATAACCAATTTTATTGCAAAGTTGAAACAATAGGCCATGGCAGTTTGATATATGAATATTCTAACATGGCTTCGAGGCTTTGAAGGACAAACTTCTATATTTGGTGGCGTTTTCTGTCTGTCTAAGTCTCTTTTGGTAATTGAGAGACAAAAGAAACTTGAAAAAAAATTGCAATTTTGACCTGAAAGCCTCGGATCTACGTTAGGGTATTGATATCGCGAACATGGCCTATTACTCAAATGAAGTAGGCTTTACAATTGTTTAGGGCAATTGTTTAAAACAATGTTTAAAACAATTGTTTCTCACTAATTTTCTATCACAACAGGTGTCTCAATCAATGTAATGAAATGCACTAATTATGAAAACATATTACAGGAGATTATATTTACTGTTTAGACTGACTCCTACTGTGGCAAACACAAACACTAATGCATGCAAGTCACAATGACCTTGAACATTAAGCATAAAGACATAAACAACCCAAGTTAAAGGAAAATTAATTGACTTGAAATGTTAGCTACAATTATTTCCTACAATGTTCTTTTCAATAAATGAAATGAATGTTAAATTAAAAGTTAATTAATAGATAGTACAAATAATACTTTCCCATATTGCAAACAATGGTGATCAAATACCAAGTAGATGCAGATACAACCTTGTATTAACTTTATTACATAAATTACCTATCTCACTAAGGGGCTCTTTAAAGACAGTATTATGACAATCAATAACACTTTGAGCCAGAATGTAGGGATCTTTACTACCAAGAAAACATAGAACAGTAAACAAAATACTTTGTTCCCACACAAAAACCCCACATCCCTCCCAAACAAAGAATTTCATGTTTTTGTGATAGTGCATTCATGCAACACAAGGAGAAAGAGGCACTTTCAAGCAACAATGATCAAAACACAGCTTGAATTTTTTAAGTTCTTTCAACTTTAATTTGTTGGTGAGTAATTAAAGTAACTCATTTCATATCTTCAAAATCATCCCCTGAAATTCGAAGCTAAATGTGTAAATGGGTAAAGGGAATCCAGTTTCATGGGTAGGCAGGCAGGAAGGCAGCAAGATGTGTCTGATACACAATTATCATAAACCCACAAACTCCAGACATTCCACACCCAAACACCCCTCCCATCACATTGTTCAGATGAAGCCCCTGGTGATACGTCTTCCACCTTAAAATGGGGAGAAAAAGAAAAAAAATTGTTCTGTAATACCTGAAATTGCCTCTGTCCTCTGTTTGTCTATATTGTAAGTAAGGCAAATTAGAAAGACACTGAGTGATTATGTCTGCATTTGAAAGGCGTTTGTGATAAAAAGTATTCAAAAAATGCAAGGGAATTTAAAGTCATGACGAAGACAACAGTCAACGTTCAGAACTCAACTGAATTGAAACTATTGTGGCTCACAATGTTGGCAGAAATGCAAGGCTATTCCAAACAGATGACAATTTGCATAAAAATAAAGATGGAGTGGTTATTCAATACAACTAGTTTTCTTTCTTATTCATTGATTCATTTTTTACTCAGGGACTACAGATGTCCATTTTGCTTTCAACAGCATTGATTTACAGTTGAAACATGATTTCGATCTAAAAAATTAAATGAAACAAAATTTTAACATTTTGCTCTTTTCCTGCAAGGTAAAGAGTATGGTTTACACTGGCTGTTACTCAATGGGTGAATTTAAAAATAGCAAAGAAGGGTGGTGGTAATGTAAAATACCCGTGTCAGACACTATGCTTCCACAGCAGAACGTTTGTACAACGAAGAATCTCGTTGATGAACTTACAACCAAACATTCAGCGGGCATCTGGAGAATACATGTACTTTCGTTATGTAACTCGCCAAATTACAACAAGAGCACTCTTAGGTATCCAAAAGAAACATACCACGTGCAAGCTATCAGCGGCCCAATCTTTTTTTTAACGACAGGCTGTAAAGCCTTGCAGTTTTCATAAAATAATAACAATAGACAACAAGACTTGTAAAAGCAACCCTCCCGTGTGCAATCATCACATAATCACTCCCACAACAAGTTATCCTGATTGACAATAAAGAAACCTGCTTTAAGTAGAAAATCCAAATTTATTGGGAGAATCACATTCCCATCTCTCAATCACATACAGTGCAATTGTCATTTATAATCTATACACAAGGTGCCCATTTTGTAACGGTTGATTTGAGTTGCATTCTAAGAATCAAGCAATCAATATTCAGATAATATGAAATAGTCAAATATATCAAGTCTAATAAATTAATATTCAATAAATAAGATCACCTGAAATGACTGTGATAACTATTAAAATGAAAATATTAACATCTTGAGTATGTTTCATATGCATCTCAATTAGCACAACTTGGACTGTGGTGGAACCCTGCCTTTTGCCAGATTCTTGCCAATATTGCCAGTTCTTTCCGACACCCAGTCCCTTAACAAACAGCCCTTCAAATGCTGCTGAACCTGTAATAGTGAGCACCATGGAAGCAGAAACCTTTTTTTTAAACAGATAGTTAACATGATCTCAGACACCTCTCTTAAGCAGGTACTTTCTTGTGGTCTCAAGGCTGTCTCCTAACTGGAGGTTTGAGCATATTACTACTATGTAAGATGATGATGTACATCCCTGTCATGGCCATTTTTGGTTTATACAAATGTCCAGTCAGGGCTTTAAACAAAATAAGACCCTGTGTAAAGAAACCACTCTATTGCATGGTTCATCATGTGTAATTCGACAATCTCATCCCCATAGCCTGTGCCTGTGTTAAAACACCTGATGCTCTGGTGAAAATGAAAAACTGAATCCAGGAAATCTTGGTTTTGGTTCCGTTGTGCACATGCAGCCAAAGTTAAAAGTGGTTTCTGAACATGTGTACAACTAGTAACCACTGGCTCACCCAGAAGTCTTTATTCTTGTTGATAACCAGAAGCACTACAAGCTTTGGGAATGGATTGTAATTCGTCTTAATCTAAAGATCTAATTTTATCCTTGCTCCCTTTGATTTAGTATTACTCTTTAGGCGTTTTCACTTCTTTAACGTCTATTTCAAGTCAGCTTTGTACATCACATCAATTTTTTATATGTTATGACAAAGCTCCTCCTGAAATAACAGAGTTCCACCACATCATTCAACATTTTTCCAATTGATAGCATTATCTGATCGAGTTCTATATTAAGTATGATAGCAATATTATTAATAGTGATTATGGCTCCTACTAAAGTTAATGTTCTGTTTTTGCTGCCTTTTTGATGTAATGGTATCTATTCATGACTGTCCTACATATCATGAAGAGATAGGTACAAAAGTTAACGATGGGGTGACAAACTATGGTCTACTGAATTCCACTTTTTTGTGGAACCATAATACTGATAAGTAATTTCCATTACTGTTATCAGCCAAACTACAAACTAAGGTAACATTTATGTTTGTGTCTAAATATTTTTTAACCCTACTGCCATTAATTTAGCAGTTACTGATAACATAGTCAAAATGGCTAAATGTTTAAAAATTCGAAAGTCCAAAGCAGCATTGATTCATCAATTTGAAACTGTTAAAAGTGAAATTATTCCATAATCAGTTCAATTTTCAAAAAGTGAAGTCAAAAAATGAAGTCAAAAAGTGAATTGACAGTGCTTTGCACTTATGATGTCACTATTATTATTTAAAGAACCTACTTGGCTACTTTGAATGTCAAGCCATTGTATCAATTTTTATCACTGACTCTAACCATGTTTGATACTGCTTAGTTGCTGCTAGTTTCTTAAAATTGCTTGTCATGTATTCCTGCCATGTACACTACAATGCAAATATCCTAAATATACAAAAAACGTATTTCTTTGCATGTTACTCCCTAACTGTTATACTTCATATTCCTCTACTTGGAGACCTGCTCCCAAGATCGACTAAACAACAATGCTTTTGCTTAAAAGTGTTATATGATTTATTCACTAATATCTATAATTCAATTATCTACACCTTTCATTCATGTTATATTAAAAAATGTAGGTCCTTCTTCACCTTTGAATCATAAATAGCATAAGACTTTCCTGCCTTATCTGTACCTCCCCTTCTTTCTATATACACTTACAATTTCACCTTTTGAAAACGAGGCCTAGTTAGTATTGCAGTCACAAAATGTATCAAAGTTAAAATGAAAAAAGTTCAATACGTGAATTTCAAAATATAAAAACAACTTACATGTAAACTACTGCTTCAAAAATCAATATCTTAAGAATAATTTAAAAATGGACGACTAACCAGGATAAAATAAAATATGCCTTTTTGACTCGGTTCTTGGAAGGTTATCTATACATTTGTCTTACAATTAAATTTGTTAGTAATACTGTATTCTTGAGTTAAAATACATACAAAAGCAATATCGTTGATTGTGGCAGTGAACAGAAATATGCAAAATGGAAAAGAATGAAAAGTAACAATGAAGCAACTATAGCGATGCTTGGGGGCTGATTAAAATTAAACCCCAAATTATCATATCGGCTTTCCTACTTTCAAAAACAGTGCATATAAAAATTTATTATCGCAATAACAGTAACACAAAACGTACCACTGAATGTTCTTTATAGTTGCCTATTTCATTGAACATGTACACATCATGTACCTTGGGGGGGTCAGATCATACCAAAAAAACGCAACCATCTATAACCTTTTTACAAAAACCAGAGATTAACCTTCATCACATAATACAAACGTACCAGGGAATTATTGTTTTTCCACATTGACAGTGAATCAAGCAAATTTATACCACAGAAATGTACGAGTATTGGTTCCAAAATAATAATAATAATAATAATACTCCTAGACAAAATAATTATAATACATAACATATATTCAATGAAATTTCCAGTACATGCCTAAAAAATGTATTGAAATTCATTCAGAGGACGACTATTTTAATATTAATATGTGTACATTCTGCTCTTGCTTGCAAGTCCTGGGCAGCATCCACGAGCCAAGATCTTGGCACCTCTAGGTCGACTGGAATGGTTAGTACCATCAACTTCATCATCAGGGATGTCATTTGGAATGCATTCAGCAGGCCCATTTGGTTTGGATTTATTTGCATCTTCTGCTAAGGTACATATAATGAAGGTATAACAAAGACTTAGAATATGATGCCAGAGTAGGAAAATAAGATATAAATTTACATACAGGTAATGGCTCAATTTGCAAAATGTTGTAGAATGAATAGTACCAAACAGATACTCTGTTCAGAAGCTTTTTATTTAAATGGTCACATAGATGGGCTCAAGCTGCACACACAAAGGTTAGAACCACATAAGGCATTTTAACACAAATTAGATTAGTGAACAGTAATCGCAATGAAATTCGTGAAGTAATTATAGGTCCAAAAGGGTTAGCGATTCAAATTATTACACAAGTGATAGTTAATTTGCATACCAAAAAATGAGCAGTGCAATTTAACAAGCAAATTGGATCTTAGTTTCAGGTGCAATATTACAGAACAAGGTAGCATTTAACGCTTTACATAGTTTTATCCTGGCATTGCTTCATAAATCATATTCTAAGATTTGACGTTTGTTATACCTTCATTGCATGTCCTAAAAGAGAGTAAATGCCACGTGGGCCTATCTATTAAACTATGCATCCCGGAAAATCCCGATTTGACCTTTGATATCAGTACAGATGATCAGAAAGGCTTCGCAATACCAACAGCAGCTTAAGTGCAATCTAAATCAATGTATGCCTACACTTGCATAAAAGAGTTTAACAATGTCTGAACATGCAATGATGTGACAGTGTATGTGGAACATATTAACTATGTGAATGCATGGCTGCTTTGACACCAGAAATAAAACTATTTCTGGCCAATGTTACAAAGGGTGGATGTCGTTTTAAAGAGGATTAAAACATGATCCCAATATATGCTTGCAAATCATCCAGTTACAAAAATTTAAGATAAAGAACACGTAAGCATGACACATACAGTGAAGTGGAACAACAGTGACATAGGTTGATGCATAAAGGTCTTTTAATCAAAAAATGCATTTTAGTTCACAATAAACAAAACCGCTTGTGACAACAAAAATTTAAATGAATTAACAGTGAGCTACATGTAGATTACACAAAAAGAAGTAAATGGTAACTTTTAATTTAAAATCCACTGTAACCATCTGCTTTTCAATATTCATTTTGTATGCCGACTTTCAATCAACAGGCCTTCTTTGTTACCTTAGAATAGACCCTATCCATAAATGGCTGCCAATTAAATTTTTGTAAAAATTAAAATTAGCCCAACTAATATCACTTTGGAGTTGATAATTCAAAAGAATTTTTACTCTGGAACG
>JAHPZR010027731.1:40000-72500 GCA_019787425.1 Platygyra sinensis
ATGTGTCCTACACAGAAATTAATCAGCAAATTTTATAATTTAATAAACAAAATAAACTAGACTTTTTGCTGCCTTTATTGTATTAACGTATGGACTTTACATGCTGAATTATGTAGGGAATGCTTTTTTTTTAGGACAGGCCATACTTGGGACTACTGTGCTTCAAGGAAAGGAAAATGCAACCATTTTAAAGCATGCGGTTTGTTAACCAGGAAAACCAAGCATATACATGTAGCTTTATGTAGGTATTTCCTTCAACTCGTGGGTAATGTTCATCTACACAACGTTATTTGTTTGGTCATAATGCGAAAATCTCAACAGAGCAATACAGCAAGGTCTCGGTCTGAGAATTTACCATAAAGACCTCACTCTTAGCTAAAAAATAAACTAGTTATTATTACAAGAAGTGTCACAAAGTATCACGTACCTCCTTAGCAATCAGTGCATATGCTGGCCTCAGAGGAGGGGTGGGTCTTAGCCTTGTGAAATCCCAGTGCCCTTTTCTGTTTGGACTGTGAGGTGCAGAGCTGAACGTCGTCAGATCTGTAGCTACTGAATGTGACGTCGAACCAGAGCGAAACTTTGATCCATCACTGGAAGACTGTTACAGAATAAAGTAAAACTTAATTGATTACATTGACATGTATTAATATTTTTTATTTAACACCAACAAAGATAACCAAAAAGCTTAAGTTAACAAACACACTGTATAGATTGTGGAACAGACAATTACCTCTGAAGTGTAAATTAAAGTGCTAATTGAACCCATGAATAACCCACTGGGCATTAGCACTAGTAAAGGGAACCAGGGAACCACATGAGGTAAAGAAAAATCTTTTGACCTCGGTGGGAATCAAACCCACAACCTACGGATTAGATCTTCCATTAGATATACCATAACGGTAGATCTAATCCGTAGGTCGTGGGTTCACTTCCCACCGAGGTCAAAGGATTTTTTCTTTACCTTGTGTGGCTCCTTGATTCCCTTTACTAGGGCTAATGCCCAGAGGGTTATTCATGGTTTCAATTAGCACTTTAATTTACACTTCAAAGTTAATTCTCTGTTCCATCATTAATTTTGTGTTCATAGTGCTACGCGGCACAAAATTCATATGTAACACTGTATAGATCTCCTGGTAAATATCACATTTACCTGTGAATGCACTCCAGAAGTACTAAGAGACCCCTTAGGTGTAGCTGAGTTTGGCGGCGATCCAATGGATTCACTTCGAGGAGGACTTGATTTTGAATATGTCCGTTCTGATAAGGACGCAGGATGTCTTTCCACCCAGGGTGATGGTGATGTCACACTACTTTTTTGAACCTTGGGGCTTTGACCAGGGAACTGGACAGTGTCAAGCCATGCCGTCTTCTCATGGGCATGGTTTGTAGACAGTTTCATGACATCTCCATTAACTGCAAGGTCAATACAGGAGATGAATAATTAGTCTGTCTACAACAACAACAGCTTTATTTATCCCTTACTTTTTCTATGAAAATTAATCTATTATTTAACTTTCATACACTGTAGGAATTCCGATTTTGTGATTGGCTGATTTGTACCACATGAAGGGGTGAGTGGAATAAAGCCCCAAGTGACTTTTTGAAAATGTTCAGGCAGTCAGGATTGGCTTCATTACTCTTGTCTTCATTATTGTAATAACTACTGGTTCTTTTGAAACAATAACTAAAACCAGAGTAAACTGTGAAAATTGCTGGTAGGTATTTCAATCCTAGCTGCATCAAACATTTCCAAAAGTCTATTAGGGCTTTATTCCACTCACCCCTTCACATGATACATGATACATGATACTGGGTTGTGATGAAACAACCTTCTTGATGTCATTATCGTGGTGTAATAGCCATGGTGTAAATTCAGCACACCTTTTTTTGCAGTGTATTCAATTTGAATAATAAGAAAGTGTTAACACACTCATTGCTCGTGAATTATCGGGATTTACCAGCACTCGTTCACTAACAAAGAACTCAAATTTTCAATACCGCACAAGGCGGCCTTGTGGTACTGAAATTTCTTGTTTATCGTTAGTGAACTTGTGTGGGTAAATCCCAATAATTTACTTGCTGAGTACGTAAACCTTAAATAATTGCATAGTAGTACACTGTATAATAATTAAATTAAAATAAGGGTGATTTTTAAATAATTATATTAATTAGTGATTCTTAAATTAATAAGGCAAATAATATTGTAGATCTATGGGATCTAAGAAGTGTCTGAGAAGAGTGTTGCCTGCTTTTGAATTTTTACAGGCACAAAAAATAACCAAGGAGTTTGAAACAGTATTCAAGTTCCTAAGCACACAAGTTTGATTCTGGGCATCAATTTGCATTCCAGATTGGTACATGTAAACGGTATAGAAAAAACAGTGCCATTTATTGTCTTGGTTGTGAAGGAAGCTACTGTAGAAGATTATTACAGAGGATTTAAAGAACCTACATGTATAATAATTATTATAATAACAGAAAAGAGCTGTTCCTTTCAAAACAAGACAATTAAAACAATAGAAAAAAACATTTCAAGACTTCAACTTGCCTTTTATTTCAAATGCATTCAAAATGCCCTCTGAATCTTCTAGTGAACGTATTGTCAAGTCTGAAAGGTCATACTTTTTCTGTAATGAGATCACAAACAGTAGCTATCAACAACAGATTCAACACAACTAAAAGGTCTCTGATAAGAGAAATAACTAAATAACAGTGAGCCAAATTTGTAATTTTTAAGAGGTATCTGATAAACATCAAATTTCCTCCTCCAGTACAAGGATAACTATACACTGGTGACAAGAATAAAGTTAATTGATAATTATTTCATATCAATCAATAAAGAGACACGTTTGGGCTGAAATATTGTTATTTAATAGAAACTCAAACCCCGGGAGGGAGGGAGAGGGTGCGAAATTACAACACTGCAGGACTAGCGAGACGGAGCACGAGGTAAGGAAATCGGAGACTCCGAGGGCCTGATGCAATCAATCTAGCAATTAACTAACTACTTTGATCCTTGATCAAAACAATACAATTATTTCATATCAATCAATAAAGAGACACGTTTGGGCTGAAATATTGTTATTTAATAGAAACTCAAACCCCAAAATAGCCCAAACGTGGTAGAAAATAAACGAGAAATTTAAAAAAAAAAATGAGAGGTGAAAAGGAGAAATCTAATAATTAAAAGTTTTGTGTAAAAGGTTGGTGTGCTAAGAGTACGTAGAAAGCTAAGGGCTGTGCACACTGTTCAGTCACGTTGTGGTGGAAAATAAACCCGCCGCCATGACGTCTGCGACCTGGGAGTGGGTCTCCAGTGGGAGAGCCAGGTATGCGCGAAAGGCGTCTGATCGCCAGTCACTGTGGAGGTTTATGAGGTGCTCTGGGATGCCGGACTGGAAGGCAAACGTAGCACCAACGTGACGAAAGCTGAGAGGAGAGTAGTGGGCTGGGTCAAGGCTGATAATTGAAATGAGGGGTTTGAGGCAAGTGCTGAAGGTAGTGAATGTGATAGGGTGATGGCCAGAGGTGGCAGGAAGGCAGAACAACGGCGCTGATGGTGAAGCAGGGACGAGTGAAAAGAAGTGGAGAAGGACGGTTGCAGGACAGAGCATGGAGCCAGGAATGCTGGGAAGAGGAATGATGAGGAAGCCTTCCTTGTGTTGGAGACTTTTCGTCCACCGAATGCTAAGAAATGCTCCAGACAGAATGAATTTGATGTCTTGGTGAGTAAGATGGCGGCTGGGGTCAAATGAAGTGGCTGAAGCAACTGTCAAGTTTGATTTCCGGGGGAAAGAGAAGAAAGCGGTGCAGAATAACACCCAGATTGCAGAGTGAAAAGGAAGGCTGGTGTCGAGGTGATGCCGTATTTCAAGGAGGATAGTGGGTGTGATAGGATGTTTCTGGTGGGTTGCAGTTCCAAGGAGACGTTTTAATCCGCGCTTGGTTAAAGAAACTTCAAAGCTGTCAAGAGCATCTGTTGCATAACTGTTGTAGCGGTGAAGGAGTCTGATGGCGTGAAGATGGTTCAAAATGTACTGGTATGATGAGGTCTTGCGAGAGAGATAACATGCATAAGAGGCCAGGGCGTGTGGGGAAGCAGGTACAGGAGTGAAGTTGTAGGTGCGGCAGAAATCCAGAAATGATCTCCCCTGAGAATGTAAATTGCGGAGAGTGCCGGGCACATAGGCCTGTGCTTGGATTTGAGAGACAAGGCTGGCTAGGTTGGTTGCGGTGAGTGGGGCAGGAAACTGAGTCAGCAGGGGCTGATTGACATCTGCGGAGAAGAGAGAAGACGTTAGATGTTTATTTTGAACTCGAAACATCTGGCAGGACATGCGAGGTGAGTGGTAATGGTGTGTGCGGTCAGCTGCTTGAATTGGGTCTAATGATAGGGAGAAAGGTGCCAGCGGCTAAGGTGGTCTGCCAGAGTGTTGTGACGCCCAGGAATGTGGATAGTGGTCATGTCAAAATCGTGGAGGGCAGAGAGGAACCAGATCTCGCGCAAACAAAGTTGCATGCCCAGTGTTCGTGAATGGCCTGAATTCAGTGCCAGGATGCTGTTGTTGTTGTTGTCGCACTCGAGGATAAAACGCCGCGCAGGGCGGGACCCCAGAGTTTAAGTGCCGCCATGATAGCCAAGAGCTCAAGGATGTTAATGTTTTGACCAAAACATTAAACGGGAATGGAGTGTGAAAGAATTGGCGTTGAAATAGCCACCAGCTTCAGAGTTGCAAGCATCGGTGTTGAGGACCCAAGGATCGTTGATCCAAGGTGACGTCTTGATGAGAGATACCCCGTTGTAGAGTGGGAGGAAGTGGCACCACCAGAGGAGGCCTGACCTATTGTTGTCAGATAAAAAGTAGCTGCGAAAGTCCCGGTGAGTGCAGAGGGTGTTGAGAAGGGTTGACATGAAAACACCAGCAGGACGGACGCGGGCCGTAACGAAGGACATCACACCAAGTAGTGACTGTAAGTTGTGGCGTGAGATGGAAGAAGAAAGAGCTGAGGTACAACAATGGAGGAGCTCTTGAAGGCGTTCTGGTGTGACGGACATGGACATGGCAAGGGTATCGAGACAGATGCCGAGGAAGACCGTAGAGGTGGTCAGAAGACAGTCTTTGTTGGGGGAGGATTGAAGACCTAGGGAGGAGAAGAGGTCACCAAGAGCATTTAAGGCTGTAGTGGACTTGTCTGGAGTCTCGGCACCACCAAAATCATCAATATAATCGGTACAGTTATACCCAAGAGCGCAGAACATGTAGGTGACAGCGTTTGTTGTGCGTTGGCACATCATAGCGGAAGAGCGAAGACCAAAAGGCGGAGCTAAGTCAAAGTATAGGTATCCTTGGTGACGGTAACCTAAGAGGTGAAGGTCACAAGGGTCGATACAGAGCTGGCGGTAAGCCCGGCTTAAGCCCTTCTTGAAAAGGTGGCAACCAGTTCCTTTAAGACGGATGATGTGAATGAGAGCATCGACACTGGGTAACCGTAAGGTGAAAGGCTTATTGAGGTAGGTGTCTGAAGGAATACCGCTGTTGACGGAGGAGCCGTGGGGGAAACTGAGATAAAGAACGACGCGGGGCTTTCCAGAACGGCTCCGGGCGATTTGAAGGGGACTGGTGACCATGTCAGTGCAGAAAGGATTTGATTTGAAAGGACCACAGGTGGCGCTGAGGTGACACTCTGTGTCAAGGAAAGAGTCGATTAACTGCGGAGAAGAGAGTGCTGAACCATGGTTCTGGTGCGACGAAAGGGGGAGATGACATGCAGTAAAGCCCACGGGCCAACCAAACTGAAGGAAATCGCAAAGGTCGGTGTCTGGGTAGTCACGAAGCCTTGAGCGCCATTCCAGGTGGTGGTCAGAGCGGGACTCGAACCTGGGACCGCCGGATTACGAGTCCGACACGCTGACCACTCGGCTACGCTGCCTCCTAAAACACCTGACTAAATTATATTACAGCACATGATAAGTTAATGTATATAAATGTGTAACTATGCAAATTGTCCAAATTTACCTCAAATCTATATCCACAGGCATTTGCATTTACTGAAAGTATAATCAGACAGTTTGGAAACAACAGAAATGATCTTTCTCGGACCTCCTGTGTGGAAAGTAGACAAAACGTGTTAGATCTTGCTGATTACATTAGTTATAAAGCATTGTTGTCACACATAAGAGTATTCATCAGTTCAACAACACTCTGTTTAAGCCCATGACTCAAACAAAACATCAGGAACATGGCACCGATATCAACCAAATGACCTGCTTTTCTGACCTTTTGAAAACAGCAGATCATATAAACATACACTTTGGCTGTCTGTCTTTTTTGTACCAAGCATCATGATAATTTATTAATGAATATTAATCTGTTAATTAACAAACTACTCTGGTTAGCTATGACTGTACACTAAAATAAAGCAGCCAAAGCAGTTAGAGAAATAAATGTACATTTAGATTACCATACGCTTTGACAACTGCTTAGGCAGCTTTATTTTAATACAGTTGAACCCCTATTAAACAGCCACCCCCATTAGGCCGTCATTAAGCAAAGTCCCGATGGTCGAATCAAACCGTAATTGGTGAATTAAAAAATAAAATGCAAGTTGAACAAAGAAGTATTAAGTGTGATTCCATCAGCAAAACACTTGAAAGGACAAAAATACATACAATATCAGTCTAAATTTAATACTCATATGATCTTTCCATGTTGTAGCTTATTTTTCAGAAGAAAAACATTACAGCTGTACAATACAAAACTTGAACCAAATCTGTGTTTGTGGACCCCAGTTGTTTCCTCGTCCTGTTACTTAGCAAACTGATAGGTCACTTTACAGCAGTACAACTTAACATCAATTATATTGAGCATGAAACTAAATACTGCCCAGTATAGATTTAATCAGATACATGTATTTAAAACATCATTAAAGGTAGAATAACCAAAACCATTACCCCATTTTCTCCATGAATAAGGAACTGTGACATCAAAATAAGATCTCCTTCTTTACTTATGTCCTGGAAGAAATCAATGTCTTAATAAAATAGCAGGCATTCATTAATAAATTAACTATATTATCAACAGATGTTTAAACTAGTCCAGTGAACCAGTCTGTATGACTGCACTGTGGCTGATCTGTTCAGCGTATTCGCTGTATTAGCTGTATTAGCTGTGTTAGCTGTCTGGGCTTCAATTCATCAATGATAACAGTTAAGTTCAAAGCAGATTTGGTCTGAAGTTTCAAATAGTTGGAATTTTATAAAAGATCTTCAGGATATCTTTGGAGAATGTTCAAGATGACAATTCCAATTATTGACTCTGAAGCATTTCACATGTATGCTCAATATTTATCAATTCTACATTCTACCATATAAAATAAATTCAGATTTAACTGAGCCACTTTAATATCATTCTAACTCATGGAACAGAACAGCGAACAAGGCTCAAAAATTTCAAGATTGTTTCATATGTCACTACTGATGGATTGAGCACAAAAATTTGTTAATTAAAAGTGTTTTTGCATACAAACTTCTAGTGTTTAAGCAATCACAACAAAATAATAATTATTATACTTGAATGTATTTAATAAATGTGTACTGTCAGCACGAGTCAGGAAGAAAGCCGAGAAAATACTATACATTAGCATCCACTGAAACAGTAACCAGGCAGATAAAACATGTAATAATAATGTAATGTAGAGCAATAAAGATCTACCCTAGATATAGCAATGCACAAGAACTAGCAGTCATGAAGAAGCTCTGTTCTATGTACGCAGTTATCCAAAATGATGTCAAAACTTCACTCTTTGGTCAAGTAACTGGGCCAAGATCTCACAACAGTTCAGGTCAGTATCAGGTTACCTCTTCTTCCCATCCTTCTATTGTCCCTGTCAACATTTCTAACTCTGTTTCTTTCCTTTTTCTTGTCTCATGACAACTTGTCTGAAATCGGAAGAAATTACACAACCTGAGGCCGCAGCTGTGAGGTACTAGACGCAGCATCAACATTGTGCTTAGCTCTGCTTTGAAACTTATCAATTGCAGTCAAACAGGAACATTCATTACTAAGACATTAGTAGTTAATCAGAGCAGATGCTGTAGAGATCAGGAGACAGTTGGGATTTGTGACCATGACAACTATGCTGATAACAAACAGGGCAATATTGGATTTTTTTTTTTTTAAAAAATCTTTGCTAACAGTTATTACAAGATAATAGCACATGAAGACAACAATCGGTCATGCAAACAAAGCAGGAATAGCTACATACATGTACAAACTGAATTGAATTGAACTGCATACTCAATGTCTTCACATACATGTACTAAAAAGATTTCACTTAACATAATGTCATGCAGCTCAATAGGGAGTTGATGCAAGTTTATTACAAATATTAGCATTAAACAAACAAAAGGTATGTCACTGTATAATTATATACATACAGTCAAATTCTGAAACACAGCTATTGCCTTCTTAGTGTCTAATTCGTCTACATGCCCTTCCTGCAGTAAAAGAAACAATAGAAGGTTAAAGTTTAAGCTGGCTTTTAAAAGATGATCAACTCTAAATCCCTGCAAAAAATTCTTCAGGAGATTCTAGGACATAGCTTACTATTCTTAGCGCTTATTGTTAATTTGAGAAGAGACATAGTTCTTTTAAAATTCTTGATCACCGTATACAACTTTTTTTTTCCTGAGCATTACAGCCTGGAGAATTTTTTTTGTTTTGAGAAAATTATGACTAATCAAAAATGAAGTGCACAAAAGCTGAACAGCCTGAATGAAAATGAAATGTAAAACATGGCAAACACATGTATCTGAATAAGACAACACCTTTGGCACTGTCAAATAAATATCAACCAGAATTCATTTGTTGTTGACCTTACCTCTGGTAAACTGTATAATTATAGAAAATTACGTGACTATTGACAACTTTTCTTTTTCACCAATATCATGACAACATTGCTTGAAACACTGGTAATTACCCTGGCTATTACTGCCTAAACTGTACCTCAAGGTG
Source organism: Platygyra sinensis (assembly GCA_019787425.1). NCBI lineage: Eukaryota > Metazoa > Cnidaria > Anthozoa > Scleractinia > Merulinidae > Platygyra > Platygyra sinensis. The sequence goes on from JAHPZR010027731.1 coordinate 49,018, forward strand.
CCGCTCCAGTTCTTTCATGTGATTTGGGTACTTGCCTAGATGTCTGAAGGGCTGATAAAGAAACAAGTTTATTTGTGTTAATTTGATGCAGAAAGTGCGACAACAGTTAGTAATTAATATTAATGACCAATTAACAGTGAGATTACAAATTGCATTACGCCAATTTTCTTTAATTTGTTTCAAAGCCTATTTGATTTGAAGTTTTTTTATTATTTGTTTTTTTTTTTTCTCCCATATTTAACCCAGTATTTAACTATCCTTTTTAAACTACTTGTGCAGTGAAATGCTAATCCTTAAAGAGGTATTTTTGGTTTTAACTGTCTGGTACAAATGAGATCTTTATGACCTTTGAGGTTAAACTGACGTCAGTTTTGGGTTCAGGGAGATTTTTAATATTTAACAGTCACCTTTGCATAATTGTGCAGAATGACAAACATAAATATCTTCAAAACATTATGTCATAAAGACTGAAACTTGTAACACACAACATTGACAAAATACAGTAATGTCATACTGTTACTAAGAATGCGTTTTCCACAACAAAATGAAAAATATTATAACCCAAAAATTGTACATTAAAAAGTTCTGAGTGAGATATACATTTTTTTGGTGGTTTCAACTGTTGATAAATATTGATGGCTGCAAGAGACAGCAGTACCATGTTTAGTCTCCTTATTTGGTCTTAAAAATAAACCATGTCACATGAGTTAAGTTTTGAATTCAGGAATTTTTCTGCTACACTAACAGTGTACATTGTTTTCAGTCACATAGCCAACTTACATGTAATTGTATACAAAATTCAACACACAATAAAAAATATGACATCTGCTCAGTAGCAGTTTTTACAATCATAGAAATTGAAATGAAGATGGAATGGCTTTACTTAACATGTGAAATAGTACACAATAAGATACTATTAGAAACTCATTCCATTGTTTTCTTCTTGCCTTCGCTAGTAACTGCACCGTGGTAGTGGCCAACTCGAAAGCTCTGCTCCTTTGGCCACTACACACTCCATGTATTTCAAATTAATGCCTAATGCACATGTAAGCTACATGTAGCTTTCCTTTGTTTTTACCTTTCTTTTATCTTTTCTATTCTAACTTGTAAATTAATATTATGTGTGAATAAGTGTGATTAGTATATACACACTCAGTGATCTTGGTGTTTTAAGCAATCTGATTGGTTCGCTATCTCTGGCTAATGAGCATTATTCACCTCCTAGCGAGTGAATAATGCGTAAGCCAAACAAAAATAAAGCATAGTTTTGAATAAAGCATACATGTACTTTTGATTCACATTGATTCACTGTCACAAGTTTTTTTCGAAGATTAACTATAGATTTTCCATGTTCAAAGATTCTGTAAATAGTTTCGTGAATTCGTGCATGCTTTGTACAGCTTGCACGTTTTCCACGCATGAATTGAGTGGTCAAATTAAATCCATTTTTAATGGTTTCCTTCTGAAAATGTTGTTGAGATCACTTCTTGTGTATATACTAAAACAATTATTCTTCTCAATCTTGGTGAATAGTGGCAGAATATTTACCTCGCCGCTTCGCGGCTCGGTAAATATTCTGCCACTATTCACCTCGATTTCAAAGAATAATTGTTAAATAAACTTAACTTGAACTTGAACTAGTTATGGTTATTTTGGACTAATTAAGAAATTAATGCTCTTTCCAGGGACAGTTGAATTAAACCATCATATGTTAGAGAATTGCAGAATTTACTGTTAGTAATTGATATTTACATGTGGTCCATAAGTTGGTAACACAATATAATTCATATAGGTATCATACTTGCATGAGTGAGTTTTTCGAAAAGCTGAAATTATCCGAGCCACTTCGTCATCATTTTACATGATATCATTGGCTAAGAAAATTTCCTATTGCCTTTCAGCCAATCACAACCCAGAATTATGATGTGTAATTTGCATTGGTGTTACACTTGATGCAACGATGTTACATTTGAACTGCACTGCCCTCAGCCAATCAAAATTGAGTGATTTATATTATAATGTTAAAACAGTCAAGAAAAATGAGAAGAACAGAGAGTTTGCTCAGCTCTGGACAGCCTAGGGTTTACAACATTTCATTCTTGTGAAAATGTTTAACATTACAGTGCAATTTTCCCTGACGTCATGGTGGCCATATTGGTGTCCCAAATCGATCCTTTAGGAGTTGAACTCTACTCTTGTATAAACAATTTCTTTTGTCTTAATAAATTTGCATGCCTGCTGGCCATGTGAGTGAAAATGCTCCATACGTCATGGCGTAAAATATGCTGTCTTCATTTTACAGCCAATAAACTCTACCTACATTACTGAGACTTGTTGTCAGTGTTAATATCCCAGGTGCTGGCGCTCCTTTACTTTCAATGAATGCTGACAGCTCATTACTATAAATAATTGAAAAGCATCAATCAGTAAAGGTGTATTAAATACACTCAATATAGACACAGCTGCCGACAGTTTACATACATATATAACGTCACAATATTGTAAGTCTGAGACTTTTTTCCCTTCAATGAAAATGTTGTGATTCAATCTTACCCTTGATACAATTTGGCATTTTCTTTATCATAAATTATTATTTGTCACCATGCACCAAAACAAAAAACCCACCATATTGTACCAAGGGAAAAACTGAACCACAACCTACAAATGTGGGGATCCAGTCATTTAGCTGCAAGGTCAATTAACCAGTCACCTGTTAGCCCCAGAAGTAGATTACATGTAGCTCAGACCCCATAAATTAACCCCCAATTCAATCTTGCCTTTAGTTGATTATTATTCTGTTGCTTGCCCAACCAGAAAGGTTTTAACAAAATACATGGAGAGGTTCATCAGGAAAGAAAGGAGTGTATATTAGAGGAATGAAGTTAATCTAGTTCTTATTCTTGTCAGATTATCATCAAATGAAATCTTGCTATTCTATCACACAAACTTTATAGTCACTTCAGCTTCACAGTAGCAACAAACCCAATCCTCTACCAACAGACAAACTCGGCTTCAAATGAGCAACCAAAAATAATGAAATGTGATCCAGTTCGCTATCACATACAACCAACCGCAAATTTGAAACATATCTGTTCACTTATTTGGGAGCTAATTGACTAATGTGGGTCCGAGGCTTTCTTGACTTCTGGTTAGAGGCTAACAGGCTACTAGGGCTAATGGACTTTGGGGGTAAATTATGGGGCAAGGAGCTCTTAGCTAATAAATGCTGTTTGGATAACAAATTTCTCTTGGAATTTTGGGAACATGACATTGCACACAATTTTGCAAAAGGCCAGCTCTAGTTAATTGTTCAAACATGCTAAATCCAGTTTAGGCAAAGCCTGACTCGAGCCAATGCTGGTCAGCAGCCCTTCATTAGACTACAAGTAGTCCTTCTTTTGCTTAGTCTATCGAGCGAGACACGAAAGAAACCTGTAAGAGAAAAAAGAGGCTGCACGAGATACTGGGGGCGTGCATCTTGCCACCAGGATCTCGCGCTGTCATTTTTTGTCTCACGGGTTTCTTTCGCGTTTCCCAAGACGGACTAAGCGAAAGAGGGACTACTCGTAGTCTAGCCCTTCATGGAAGCCATGCTCTTTGGGGTCTTATACAGCAGCTGTGTAAGAATGTGCATTTAACTATCCAACAAAATTATTTAGGCCATCCCCTTTTTTTTTCGTTTACTGTCGAATACGTTTTCTGATTTTGGGTTGGTCGGTCGGAAAAGAAAAAAAAAAGGAGAAGAATTCTGGATCTAGGAGACCCAGTACCTCAGCATAGTGTCTGTGGAGCCTGGAAACAACAAGACGAGGTTACAAAGTCGACATAACGACAATGGAGGAAGAAAAGATGGACATCGTAATTAAGGTCATTCCACTGAAATAGAGCCTGCACTGAGATTTTTGCCAAACTTTGCCTGTTGATTGTTTATATTATAGAAACTAAAATTTTTAAATAAAAAGGAGGGGTCCCCATCCCATGCCCAGGTTCGTTTAGGAGCAACAGCACCTCTATTATTAACCTCGTTCCCAGGGCCTTTTCTCTACTTGAAAACAGCATAAGTGCCCCTCATAAACACGAGTGAAGCGACAAAATGGTCGAGTGACCGAACAGAAAATGGCAAAAGTATAAATGTCACGAACTGTAGAATTCGTGTATTTTACAAAATATTATTAATTGTCCGCCTTGACAGGCAAGATTTGCAAAGCCAGTCGGCAACAATATCTTTGCCTTTCGGTGAATATTCAAAACATTTCACTTGAAGTGGCTTTAGCTGAACAGAACTACGCAAAGTTTCAACGTTTAAAAGCAGATCCAAGTCGAAAAGCAAAGACAGTGCCTCTGCAATCTCGATTTTGGCACTTTTGATTATGCAAACTCGCTAATTTATTACACCCAGGATTTCCGGGTGTAAGGTGGGCACGTGACCAGCCGATGCCAGGGCCTTTTCACGCCTTGCCCTCAAGCCAGGGAAAAGGCCCTGGGAACGAGGTTGCTCTTTTATACCCATACAGGGTTCGTTCAGGTCATGGTGGTCCTTGAAAGTTATGGATCACAAGGCAAGGACAATGAAAGACAGAGACTCTAATTAAGCAGCGTAAACGGCACGCATTTTGGGGAACTCCAGAGTTTGTCGGTTGAACTGTTCAAGGCTAAAAAAACGCTCTAAAACAAGTTTAGGGTTTGAATTTTTACAGTCTTTCCCGTAAAACCGTGAACACCAGAGAAAATTTCTGGAATGTTTATTGTTTCGCGACCAATCAAATACGAGATGAAACCGTAAAAGATAACCACCAAACCGCAGCATAAATTAGTCAGGACTCGATTCGAAACAACGAGCTGGCTTTTTCTTCCACGACAAATCTTCAATTTTACCGTTTTCAAATACTGAAATTGTTATTTTTGTATTTCAGCTTATTTATATGCAAAGAATAGATATCAATGATATGTTTAGTGACATTTATACAGGAAAGCAAATCAAGTAGATAGGATCAGACAAGGCTAGACAGCGCGTCTGAGAGCAAAAAATAATGAACCAATCAGAAGCGGGGCTGACCGGTGTGCTTCATGTGCAGTTCAAAGGGTCATGCTAGTTGGCTGTGATTGGTGATTTTCGATCCGTAATTTTTTCTAGCTGAGAAGCCTTCATCCGAAAACTTCTACCGTTGTAAATTTTGACAATTTACACTCGCTTCTAAATCTGTTCGGAGTTCGGTAGTTTGGTTTTTTGAAGGTTAGTCGTGGAAGAAAAGCCAGTTCATTGGAAGAAAAAGCCAGCTCGTTGTTTCGAATCGAGTCGTGACTAATGCATGCTGCGGTTTGGCGGTTATCTTTTGCGGTTTCATCTCGCTTCTGATTGGTCGCGAAACAATAAACATTCCAGAAATTTTCTCTGGTGTTCACGGTTTTACGGGAAAGACTGTAAAACTGACAGCTAATCCTAACGTCTTGGAAAACTTGAAAAGGTCATGGAAAAAGTCATGGGAAGTCATAGAATTTAAACAACTCAAAAGAGTACAAACCCTGCCATAAATGTTTATAATATTATAAATCCTTATAATAGCACCATGATTATAGTTTCGATTTCTTACTAGATCCACGTTTCCGACGATCGTTTCATTTTCTACACTGAGAATTGGTCCATATTTATTTTAAATAGAAAATGTTTTTACTCAACTAAAAATAAAAGAAGAAATTGATACGTCACTGAACAAAAAGCTGCCATTTTTTTTACTGCGCGCGCGATGATCTCGCCAGAAATTATGCACAGCACTGCCAGCACAAAACATCGTCTGTATTTTAGATTAAAGTGACGATTTCTTGAGATTTTGTAGTTGTTGAATTCTTACTAAGAAATCAGTCACAATAGACGTGTGGCTTTACAATTGATGACAAACTAAGCTAAGCTGAAAAACCAGTCAAATATATGTCATTGCCTTCTTCATAACTTTTTTTTTTGAAAACGCGAAAATCTGGGTCGGTCGGACGATGGTAAACAGAGAAAAAAAAGGGGATGGCCTTACCACTCGTGCTTGTGGCATGCTTTTGCTATTAAATTGCTAATCACCAGAAAAATCCATAACCAGTAGATAGTAAGACTTATTTTACATGTACTAACACTTTTCCACTGAAAAGTGATTTACAGATCACATAATAATAACTTTATTTAATCTGGTAAAATAATAGACCGGTCAGTCAGTCAACAAAGGTTGATAGACTGGTATTAATCGGTGACCAGCACACAAGAATATATAAAATATTGACACGCAAGAGAGCAGTTTACAAATAATTGCGGAAATATAAAAAATGAACAAAGCATTGCTCTTACAGATGTGATTGGCCCTATTTATGTTCATCAGGTATGTAAATGTTCTGACTGCAAGTGTTCTTAACTCACATATCTCTTTTGGCAGTTTGTTCCAGGGGCTAGCAGCCAAGAACTTAAACGAAGTCTGACCGTATTATTTTGGTCTTAACTAGTGGTAAATCTAATAATGTCAGGTCTCTAAGAGATTGACAATGTCTTTAAGATCATTTTAGTAGGCAGCCGATAACACTTTCATTAAACAAACATGTTCAAAACAGATTTTAGAGTGGAAAAGGACTACAAGAAATACCAGTTACCTGTATTTGGTTAACACCTCAACTGCTCTAGGATGGTTTGCACAGTACAACACGTACAATTCCTTCATCTATCACAATTAAATGAAATCAAATCAAAAATACCATACCACGAAATACACCTAAAAAATCTTTTTTAATGGCTCTACCAATCAGGAATTAATAACTGAAGACTGTACCTGAGGAGCAATCTGTAAATAGCTGGCTCCCATTCTTTGCTGAGGTAAAGGGAGGCTGTATTAAAGAATTAAATCAACAATTCAATTAAAAATTATTAGAATCTAATTTACTCAATAAATGAAGCATACAGCCATTCTGGTGATTTAACCTGGGAAATTGTCTAGGACAACCATCTGCAGCTCTTTAAGAGCTCTTTTTTTATTTTTTCTTAGGGCTAGGGACATTATTTTTGTGTTCTTTACCTATTGTCTTATTTGGCCAATTATAAAGAACAGTGTGAATATTGCATGTTGCCCTTACTGTACATGTAACAGCACATGACTGGGTAGCATGCATATATATTATAACATATGCATGGATTGCATAAATCAACATAACACACACATAAGGTGCATAAATCGACATACAATGCAATCAACCATTACTAGGAAATTGTTTCCATCGAATTTGAACTATCACAAAAAAATGAGAAGTGATGACCCTTGTTACTTTAGCCTGCATAGCAGCCATTTCCTTTCTTTTTCCAAATGCATGTGAAGGGGACAAAAACTGAAAGAGACTGTGAAAATAAGGAGTAGGATGAGGAGGCGAGGAGATGGAAGGAAGTGCCCCACCCCTCCACCTTCTCACTCACCCCCTCCCCACTTCTCCCCAGTTTTATTTCCCACCCTAGGCATGCTATTCTACTGCTCACTAGATCAATCTCTCGCCCTAACAGAAAAGAAACAGCTGCTACATGGGCCATTGTTACTTTTCAATTTTGCAACCTTTTTTCTACTTCCACTGCCAGAGTGGGTATAACTATTAATGGGTCAGATAATAGCACCAAGACAGCCAACATGAAGTATGTTCTTAAGTGGAAAAATTAAACCACAATAATAATTCATCCTCCACTTTATACACTTTAATAACATTGGAAAAATTAAAGCCAAATAGTTGTGAGAATAAACCATGCATCGGACCCAGGAATGAAATAGTTTGGCAAAACAAAGCTCTTCAAGTACTTCTAAGCCACTGTGATTTCACTTACTGTGAGCACTCGTCCATGACATTAAAAAACATCTGTTGAAACTGTACAATCTCTTCAAAATTTCCAGCAAGAACTTTCATGTCTTTCGCTGGTAATCTGTAGATCAGATACAAACATCAATGATCATCAACACGAGGGCTACAGATTGTTACACAACAATAAAAAGTATGTATAAACATAACCTCATCATAGAAATGTACAGTGCCATTAAAGGAGAAAAGTGGACATGGATTGAAAGCAGAGATGTACGTGTACAGGTACTCTAGAAGCAACAGGAGCTCAACATACAGTCTGAACAAAACTATATTGAAGGGGTTTTATTAAGGGCCAGGCAACAGGCAAATTGATTAGCTGTGAGGATGATTTTCCCACCTGCTTTGACCATCTGGAGGTAGGTTTTAGTAAGTACATGTAAGAAACTCACAGGGAGGAGAAGAGAAGTTCAAGTCCTGCTGAAAAATGTTAGTGAAACCCCTGACAATGTAACAGAAGACCTGCGAGCTCTGATTTAAAGTTCTGAGTTCACAAAAGCCTTCACAAAAATAAAATTGCAAAAATGATAGTGTAGTCTTGATTTCTCACCAAAAATATAAGACATGTATGTATTACACTTCTACAGTACCGCTCAAAGGTAAGTTGACAGTTAATGACATGGATCTAGCAACTGCAATATTTTCCTAGACATACATGCAAGTCTGGTGTCAGACTGTTATTTCCTGCAATACTGATAACTTGAAACTTGCAGACACATGAAACTTCTCTTACAAATTTAAGACATGAATACTCACACATTTGATGCTTGTAGGGGTTTTAAATAATTTTGTAGTAGGGCCTGTGGTATTACAAAAAATAACTGTCAAATTCAAAGCTCAAAACATTGCTCCCTAGCCAATCTAAGTATATCTTTTTCAGTGTTGCATGTATTTAAATTTAAAATTTAAACAAAATGTGAAAAAAAACCTGTAAGTTTGAATTGAATGCGTGAATTGCATGTTTCCATATTGTGAATTACAACAAGTTCAATAACAGACTGTGGATCAAAGAAATCTAGACTACAAATGAGGACTTACTTGTAGTTCACTAACGTGGGCTCTCTCTGTATCCAATATATTTTGAACCACCTGTTCAATAAATAAACAAAAATACCAGCACTTGAAAAACAAGGCAGTTAAGAGAAAAGGCAATCAACAAGCCAGGCACTGAGGGAGTAAACAATAGTCTAAGAGATGATGACCAACTGACCAGGGCCGGGTTGTTCAAAGCCCGATTAAGCTAACCCAGGGTTAGCGAGAATTTTGTTTTCAGTTTTGAAACTTTTTGGTTAGGTAATCTGTTTATATTGTTTGCCCTTCAGTTTTCAGCTGTAGTAATCTCAAACTACACCAAAGTTAGAGGTGAAAAAAATTTTTAAACAAGAAAAAACAATGCCTCAGTTAACGTTTAATCCTGGGTTAATGTTAACCAGCTTTCGAACAACCCGGCGCAGATGAACATGCTACACTATGCCATGCTACGCTGCCTGTACATGCTACGATACAGTACGATACTAAAACAATACGATATGAAACGAAACTAAACAATATGATCATAAAACTGAAAGTCTTTCCAGGAACTCTGGCTATGTACAGACATGTTTTTGTTTTGGCAACATTGTCCTCCAAAGAGATGGAGATATTCAGCTCAAATGATGTTCGTTTTCCTTCAAACATTATTTTTTTAAGTTGCCCTAGTGGCAACCTGATGCTCATTATACGCACTAACTATATTCATTACTAACAATTATATTGCTGGCTGGAGTCCTTGAAGAATTGAAATTTCGTTGGACATACATGTTATGTTCAATTTCTCACTGATTCTTAACAAACATGTATTACATGTAATTATTTTCTATTTTAATTGTTTTCCCTAAATCATAACACCTCTGATTCATCAAAACAACTTCACAGTAACAAAATACCACTGTGACAGTACTCTCACCAGGTTATGATAGACTCTTGCACTTTCTCGTTTGCTTGATGATAACGATGATGGCAAAGGTGAAACTGGTGTTGTGGGTTCAGGACCTATCACAAATGAACAAAACTTTTAGCATACATGTACACATAGTATTATATCCTAAAGCTGTTTGTAGAACATCAAGTTTATACATGAAAGTAAGACAGAACAAGACAAAAAAGGTACACACTTGCTGATATTTCTTTGACATAGTTGCTAGGAAACCAACCGACTTTGCCATTTAAAGTTCCTTCCCACCATCCTCCATCCACTGCCTAAAGAGAAGAATCAACCACACACTTACTCAACTATGGCTAATTTACAACGTGCAGTTTCTTGGCCACATTTGTCAGGCAGGGTAACTTTAGAAGCATATAAAACAAGCCACTGTCCAAAACTAGCTTCCCAAAACACCCACCTTAGTGACTTCTAGGATGTCTCCTCTCTCAAAGCAAAGCTATCAACAAAAGAAAAGGGCAATATCACTTATAGCTCAGTAACACTTCCAAGGAAGTTCAGCATCGTCATCATCATCAGTGTCAATGCCATGTACACATCAAGGAGTTTGGGTGGAGTGACGAAATGGCTAGTGTGCGGAACTTTACTCTCACAGTGTCTGTCACCACCCAGGTGTAAAAATACATGAAGGTATCAACAAATAATTATTTAATTCCAAGGGTAACCGTGATATAATCTTGTCCTAGCAACCCGTCCAGGGAATATAGCCACCCTGTCTCAACAAACATCTAATGAACTACCAAGCTTACATGGACATGTACATCTATGTACACTTTTAATACCTCAATGTTGAACCCATGGCAACATGCATCTCCCCTTAATAATAACATTGCCTTTCCTAAATATACAGTCATGTTGTTTCAGGTATCACAACATTTCTTGGGAGAGAATGATATCCGCAACCAACAGGGAAAGGATTTACATGTACCAACTTAAATTGTTAAAAGACTTAGTGTGTGTGTGTGTGTGGCACTCATACCTCATCTTCATCTCGTCCATTAAATGGAAAAGCGGCTTTAACAAGGTGGATACCACCCCCATAATCTGTCATTTCCTGAATCAAAGAGCAGAAAATATCATTCAATGCATTTTTTTCTTCCTTTTCATAAAATGAAGAGCCAACCACATGACCTGCAAATTGGGCACAAAATAATGGTCTGCTCATGCATAGTACTGTGTAAAACGTTTTGCTGCAAATATTATTCTGCTCATGTGCAATTGTTACCATTATGATCTCAAGTGAACAATAGTAGATTGCTCCCCAGTGCTGTCAGAGACTGATTTAAATAATAAAACAAGTTTGAAGATCAAATGATAAAACAATTCTTGAACTTGGTTATTGCAAAAATTAATATCTTATTTGTCAGTGTCTTGCAGATATTTTGCTTTACCTCATCCAATAATTGTTAAATAAATAACAATTATTCCATGAGCCCGCGTTGGATATGAAGTGATAAAATAACCAATGAGCGCGTAGCGCGAGTTGGTTATAATCACTTCATATCCAACAAGGGCGAATGGAATAATTGTTTTAGTAAATTCTCAAACCGGGTTTTGCTGCCGATTTTTATTTCCACAATTTTACAAAGCGAAAAATTTTAAACTTGGCGCACTATTTTCCATATGATGTAAAACTCCGACTATTGGCTCATAGTCAGAGTTTTTTAGCCAATCAAAAACTAGAAATGCAATAGTCGGAGCTGAGAATTTACTAATTGATATTAGACTTGTATGGTTTTTGTGCCCTTGAGAATAAACATGGATTTGTATTTGAAGTTAAAGTACTGTTATCCCAAACAGACACATTGCTTTTGAATGGAATAACAGAAGATTGTCTTGTATGTAAATTCAATCACAAGTTTTGTATGGGTTAAAAGTTACATGATGCATACTGAATAGCACAAACCTGTCCCAGTAAGTTACTAAACAGACTAGTTACTCTATTACAATGAATAATTTCCATCCCACAGAAAATAAAGAAAATCACTTAGAACTAGAGCCTCCCCTTTTGACATGAAAACTTAAAGTAGTGCTCAATTGCCAGGGCTAGTAGATTTGGTAGCCTCACTAGTGGATTCCGTCTATTTCTCAGGAAATTTCTTTGAGAAATTCATATTACAGAAGTACTGAACATCTTCTTGGCAGCTCATGAGAATGACTTTCCAGCTAAAATATCATAGTTAGGGCTTGTCCAAAGGGCAAGCTTAAAACATGGTTCTTTTTCCAACCTGCTTTTGGGCAAAATTACCATAAATTTTAAACTTAGCTCATCCCCACCCCCCTCAAATAAGTGCTCCCTTAATAGTACCCGTCCTACTACCCAAAAATTAAAGTAAGCACCTCCCCCCTCACATAAGTGTCCCCCTTCCCATCCCCCACTTTATAGATCAGCTCTGAGCTAACAAAAAAATACATTGTTGGGTAGTATTAGATTTGTACATGTACATTGTTTAAATTTATGAACACATCGAGCGAACACCTTGAACACATCATAAGTAGTAACAGTGCTCCAATTAAGGGCGTGATCATTTGGGATATTCCGGAATAAGAATATGTATTCCGGAATATGTTCCTAGATAGCCGGAATGGAAATCCAGGTATTCCGGAATGAGAATAGCTCCCAAACAAACGCTTGCTCGCATTATTCCAATTATTCTTATTCCAGATTGATCCCAAACGAACGCGCCCTAAAACTTAAGGATTGATCAGTTTTTCATGTTGATAAACAGTCTATGTTGTCAGTTATGTGCAGATGGTATATTTAAAAAATAATCATACATCAGGCCACAATGTGGGAAAAAGTTTTAAAAATATGCACCCCTACCCCCTTGATAAAGACCCCTCTCAAATAAACATGAACATCTTCTCCTAAATTTGAAATAAGCATCCCAAACGCTAACTTGAGGATTTGCAAAATAACAATGTAACACCAACCTCAAGGTAGCTAACTATTCCATGGTAGAGAGAGGTTTAAAATACCAAAGGTTTTCAAGGCCAGTATAAAGATTAACTGCAGGAATTTCCAAACATAACACAGGATAGAGCCCAACAAATCTTCCACACACTGGGTATGAACAATAACATTTTAGAACAACACATCCCTAGGTGACTTAATGTTAGTCTGTATTTTGAACATTCTCAGAATTTATGTCAGATGAAATCTTCTCCACTTACAAGATGTCTTGTGTCGTCACCAGCAACGTCTTGCTCTGACTCCTGTGTTGTTTCTTTTGTTGTTACTTCATGGTGTTGAGTAAATTGCTTTCCCAAACCATATCCTGCAGAGAACAAGAAAGGTTACTTAAAAGTTGAACATTTTGCAATCATTGCTCAAGTTCCAAGCAGACTTGCCACAGGCTTCCAGTATTTGAGCCAGGATTATATGGAAACAAGCCACGAAAACGAACGTCAAGTATAAACATTGTTTTTCTTCATGTACATGTATAAAATACTTTGCAGCTTCTTGCTGATAAGGTATTTAAATCTACAGATTGATCATGAATGTCCACATAATCCTGGAAAGGTCACGCTGGTGTTCGTTAAAGTCTCTTGCACACTTATCTGGGTCCAAAGCCTGCAGTTTAGATCGGGACGTGCACAAACAAAAGGAAGGAATGTACCATTGGCTTCAGAAGATTTGTGTCCAAGGAGGAAGATTGTGCACAAGACAAGCCCAAAGAATGTCTGTACAAGAGACTACCTGCTTGGTTAATAAGAGCTAAATAACATCCACTTTTGAGCCCTATGTTAAAGGACTCAGGACTGTGGTTCCGTTTTACCTATCTAAAATTTTCTAATTTGTTCTTGTGTAGGGTACAATGTAGTATACATGTAGTATTATGTATATATAAACAAAGGATAAAACTAAATTGTACCAAGGGTACCAGGATGTAAATATAGTGAACCACAACTTATACATCTAAGTCAACCAGGAAGTTGAAGGCAGCAAAATAAGAGATACAAAAAAAACCTTCAACTTGTCACGCAACATGAGCAGATTTGTTGCATGACAAGTTGCGAGTTTGAGCCAAAGCCAAAATTTGTTGCCCAAAGTAGACCTGCACTCTACTTTTCACAAAAACTTTCTTCAACCTGCAACAAAAATGTTTGTTACACAACAAGTTGATCACGTGAGCTAAAAAATGCAAAATGAATGAAACAATGTTGTGCGACAAGTTGAGGACTTTTGTATCTCATATTTCGCAGCCTTTGGATAGGGTGACTTTTGTGCACATGCATACTTCTTTTGTGGTACGTGCATGCAATGCTTCCGCCATCCTGATGTATATCGTCTAAATATCATTGCCAGAGACAATGATTGTCTTAACTTGGGTTTAAACAACATGTTTCAACTAGCTACATTATATTTAGTAACATACAAAGCAATGATTGTTGCAGTTTTTATTTTTTGCTGACCAGTTACAAGCCGCTTGATTGACAGTGGGTATTGCGCATGAAACCAAAATTTCCACAACACGCATGGACCGAACCTAGAGTAATCAAATTTTCAAACCCAGAATGAAAGAGTTATAGTTTGCTTCAATATAATTACTTAAAATGATGAAGACTTGGTACTGTACATAAAAATTAATCTAAAATAAACGATATTAGCGGTGCCAAATATTGCTCAAAATATTTAGGTCCTTTATTCAGAGCAGAAATCACAATCAAATAGGCCAACTGGAGAATTTTCAAGTCAAAAGTCAAACCGTCCAGTACAATTTAAAGGTCAACAACGTAACAAGATGATCTCTGATGAACAAAAACTACGCCAGAACAAGTTTAGTGATAAAGTTTTCTGCGGAGCGTGGTTTATGCATGAGCTTAAGAATCATACAAAACTTACGTTGTTTGAAAGACTTGATTCTCCGTAGCATAGAAGTCTTCTTCTTAGCGGATTTAGCCGCTACAGTAATCAATTTTGATTGACGAATAACATCCACGGAAAGCATTGAGCACTTCTGCGATTGCAAAGAATTTGAAGCTATAGCTATCGAAAATGAAATACTGATGAAGAGTTTCCGATACGTTCAGCTTTAAGCTAAAGCCGAGTTTCGTTTCATAGCAGTAACAAAATAAAATAATGGATGTGAAATCCAAACCTTTGTAGTGTTAAAAAACAAAGAGTCGTTACCAAATACGGGTGCACTTTATGATTCACAACACTTCCTCTTTGAAAAGATTCCTCGTCATGAGTATGTCATGGTATGTTTTTTAGCGCTTACGAATAATAACGTGACTGCATTGTGATCACACAAAGCCGTTCTCATGACGGAATCTTAAAACAAATCAACTTACAGAGTGATAAAATAAATTGACTTTCAATCGCCAACAATATTTTCTTTCCTGTTACTGAAAGCTTAATTCGTGATATGTAAGCCAATTGTTCGCAAGAGAACAAAAAACCCCGTTGTAAATAAGCTTAATGTAAAGTTCGTTTTGAGGAGAATACGCTAAAGTGGCAGTGCTGGCTGAAAGCTTAACGAAGGACACTTATGGTTACCACTTCTCGGCAGTTTAAGACAAGCCTTAGCACAATGGTCAACAATATTTGCCTACGTACCTTGAAATCCCTGTTGATGAAGAGCTGGGTAATTTCGAGAGCAGCCACAATTCAACAAATCAATTCAGAATTCTAAACACATACAGCGAGCTTTATCGTTTTGGATACCAAAGCATGAAACCGGAACTTGCCTCAATAAACACTTTGACTAAGAAATTGTACTGTAGCATTCAGTTTCGATTGAGTTTTTTACTTTGAAAGCTCGACTTCCCTGTCACTCGACCCATCGCTTTGTTCGCACGGTCAGCTACACATGACAATCAATCAATGAAGTTGACAGAATTTTTCCCGTGGAGCAAAAAGCCCCATCCTAAAGCTCAATTTACAGAATAAGAAAAATTCACTTACCAGTGGCAACATTTTCTAGGCAGTCGAGAGTTCGCAGCAGACGGGTAAAGCCTTCTTCAGTGTCAAAGTCGCTCGGAGAGAAAATCTACACACAGTAAAACATGGCGCACACTATTAGATCGTGTTGAGCGTGCTCAGATAGGGCATGAAATTTTAATGTCGCAACGCCGATGTTTATTTTATAATAATCATAATGCACGAAAATTATTCATGTTCGCCATCAAACCTCTTCGTCCTCTAGCTGCAATTCTTGACAGGCGCTCGCAAAAGCCCTGAAGTTCTCCAAGCGATCTTCTTCTGAAATCGGCCCTTGCTGAATCTGTGAGAGAGCGACCAGCGGACAGATTTACAAAATGCTAATTTACATGACAAAATGCCGAAACAGATCTCGTTGCGGCTGATAAACAAGTCGCTTTCTTACCTTATTTATTGTACCCGGCTTCACTCGATTCACCAAGCGGCAAAGGATCGAACCGTCTTTTAAAATATCCTGTAGATAGCTGTCAAACTCGTCATCAGCAATTTTTTGCCGCTGCTGCACTAGACCCAAAGCGACAAACCAGCTTTCGATCTGGCGCGGTTTCAGCCGCATTTTATACAAATTCAGCCGATCGGTGGTTCAAGACCTGCACTGTACGGCGCAAAACAAAATAAACTCTATCCCGCCGAGTGTTAGGGTATTTGAAATTCCTTGATCATTGGGTGGAACGACATACCTCGCTAATTCATCCCATTATATAGTACAGGAAACGGACATAATAAATTACGCGCCAAGCCTGGCAGACGATTGTTTGAAAATTTTCCCGCGAAAATTTGATTCCACTGCTGAAGCAAGCCTCCGTTTCCGCTCTTGTTGAATCAAAAGAGAAGCAAAATATAATTTATTTAAAGAAGGCTTTAATTTTCCAATTTCTTTATTTATAGCAAATCGGGGATAATCGGGGATTTTCAAACCAAGCAGCTCTTACGCGCGGGAAGTGCACTTCCTATTCTAGTATTCTTTGGTCAACATGAAAATTGACAGAGGCACTCCCTCATAATTGTCAAGTGGGAGGGCTTCAGATGTGCCGGCTCTCACAGCCGCAAACTAGTTAAGTCCAAATCTGAGAAATTTATAATAAAGGCTGTGTGAAAAAAAATCTCTATTGTCATCTCTGGGGCGGCATTGAAGGAAGAAAAGCTTTGTAGACGCAGCATAATATATTCCCTACCCTGTATGCCAGAGGTCTCGCCAGCGGCGAGTGAGTAATGCCAGGAAATCGTTGCTTATCACATTCAGTTGGCGATTGATCAAATCCATCATTGTCATCGACAACAAATTATAAGCTTTTAGTTGATAGTTACCAAGACCTGCAGATGTCAGTGTATCAGATTACACAGATTACCGAAAGAACAATAAGCCAATGATCATTTGCGGGGGTAGAGTAGGGGAGCTAGCGGGTGGGAGGGGGTTTGCAGGTTAATTGTGCTTAATTCATATGAAATTGTTTCTTAAAGATTTCAGGGGTTTGTGCGAATCAAACAATACAAAATAAGCTCTATTGATGGGAATCTTATAATGAAGGGAAATAGAGAAAAATTATAGATGAAAATCGAGAGAATGATTACGTGACCGAGTGGTTTACAAAGGCTTCGGAACATTTCGCTGGTCGTCCGTCCTCTGAAAAATTAGAGACTTTCCAACCAAAGTTATTTTAATTCGTCACGTAATGATAATCTTTCTTCGAGCTTCCTCTCCAACGTTCAGAGGAAAGATTACGCGTTCGCGGTAAGAACAGAAACGTGACGTCAGACAGTCACGCCACAAATATTGCGGAAAACAGCGTGTTGTTCATTCCTTCTCACCTCTAGATACAAAAATAACGGGACTTTAGAGTCTTGGGCTAAAGTAAATAGGAATCAAAAAGTATGTCAATCTTTCAATATAGAAAGGGATTGATATAATTTGAAGGATGTAGACATCCTGGAGTACACATCTATTGCCAGTAAAAATCTCACTCTGGTTTACCATTGATTATTAATCAAACATTTTGCAAGACAGTGGTGAAGTTTACAGTTTTGAAACCTACTAAGCAAATTTATGTATGTCTAATGTGGCTGCAAGTAAACAATAGACCATTTGACAGTTGCCTGCTCAGTGACCCGGCCTTTGAATGACAGTGAGGCTTGAGGTGGCCTTGCTTTGATACAGACCTCTCTGGTTTTGTCATGTAAATGCACCTAGTGTCATGTCAATGCGCCTGGTAAGCATTAGAACAACTTTATTTGCACACCAAAAGCAGAGGATTTTTATCAAAACAAGGTCACCTCTAGCCTTGCTGCCATTCAAAGGCCATGTCCCTGAACAGGCAACTGTAAAATGGTCTACTCTTTTCTTGCACAATAAGTGCACTTTGCCCTTCAAACCTTAACAAGATGTAAGATAGGTTTATGTGCATTTCAGATTTTACGGCTCTTACTTCGTGTAGAAGACACAGCTGATGTACAACAATAGAAGACAAAAGGACAAAAGAACGAGGAAAACAATGGAGACAATAGGTTTGTTTAGCAGCGTTCTTTTGTTTAGTGTACTGTGTCTTCTACCCGAAGTAAGAGCCGATTTTACTTAACAGCTTTGCTAACCAAGATTTCTAAAAATAAAAGCAACAAATTTTACAAAAATTCTCCTAAAGAGGTATTGACAAGTTTGCTTAAACCCTGCTAGGGGAGATTGCAATTTATTATTTCCAACATAATATTTTAATACATAACACTTGAGCAAATAAATGTCTTGCCAAATAATTTAGGCAAAAACCATAATTATCTGTCTCTTGCTGTTATTTCAGGTAAGTACACAAAATATTCTATACCTACATTTTAAAAGATTAATCCTTTTCTCTGTCCATACTCCCACTTGCAATAATAAACTCTGGGCGTATGACTATAACTACATAAAGGCACGGAGCTAACAGGTGCGCGGGGTGGAAGGGGGGGGGGGTGGGGGGGAGGAGAGAGAAAGGCCATAACATAAAGCACTACACTGGAAAGCATTATTACACAGTGGAATTTGATTTGTTTATGCTACAGCAAAGTACACCACATCACACAGTCAGCTTGATCACACTGTCTCATTTGCATTGTGCAGTTTCAGATAACATCCATACCCACTCCAAGGAAGTTTATTGGAAATTTTGAGGGGGAGGGGAGCAGGGATTTCAAAAAGCAAAATTTTTAAAGGAAAGTATGAAGCTAAACTGGAATTTTCAGAGGGGTGGGGGAGTTCAAACTAAAAACCCTTCTGTGGGAGGGGTATTATCATTTTCTGTAAAACAACACATCAAGACTGTTTGAGGAAATTAGAGAAGCACATCAGCGCAAAGATCTATGCAAATAACTTCCTTCACACAACAGTTGTGCTGGTCGGCAAATGACAGTATTCCTGAGATTGAATGCATAAGGTGATGTGGTCACCAGAGACTTAAATTTAATGTCCACAACTACAAAATTATTAGTTCAGACCACGTTATCCTGTGACACATACAATTTTTGTTACAATGAATGACAAATTATTACAAAATGTTTGCCTAAGAAGTGCTATCGTTCACAAATAACGATGACAAGAGACAGATCTAAAACATTACTGTAATAACTGTACCTCACATGCCGCAATATCATTTTTGAAAAATTGTGTGAAACAAAGTTTACAGAATGGAAAAGGCATTATAACCCTTCAAATCCTAAACAACAGTAGGTGAATATCACCTTAGTTGCCATTGGAGACTGCTAGACATAATGTAAAATTTGTCGTTCATTGAATTAATAGATTATCAAATGAGTGCTCAAGAAATAAGGAATAATTTTAACGCTCAAATTTTCATTTGTCAATTCTTTTAACGATGTTTCCCATATTACATAAAATTTTTGCAAAATCAAATTTTCACTTTTTTGCAATTTTTGTTTTAATATTGTTTTGTGAAAATCTGATGTCATAAAAAGGAAAGTAATGTATTTTGACACAACAAATATCAATCATATTGGCCATATTGGCAAAAACTACGTGTCACCAGATAAAGCTTTTTAAAAAAATTATGAATCAAATGTACATTGCCATAAATTTTTAGAATTTTGACAAAATACTATTGAAATAACTTCCTTATCTCACTCATCACCAATAACTGTACAAATTGCACTGTGTAATAACAAGACCTTTCAACTTAAGTTAATGCGAAACAGATAATGTCTATTGGCATTACTCTTTTATTTTTACTTCACCTACTGTAATATTGCATTTCTCCATTTTTAGTCCCTGATTGGACTGGCATAGAAGGACAACCAGCTGCATGCCCATGAAGATATGATGCATATGGCAATGGGGCACACGATGACAGACAGAGTGTGCAGTGGGGACTGGGGTGAATAAGGGCAAACAATGGAGACTGCCCAATGGGAGTTTACATCATTTTCACATCATGGTTGCATTGTTTATATTATCCCCACCAATCAACATCCAAATGAAATCATTACTAGTTGACAGACTCATTCAATGATGTCACTACTGTGGGCATACCATAAAGTGACCATCATTGACTATTATTTTCCTCTAAGGAGACATCCAAAGTATGTTCAATGATAAAAACGCTTGACAGCATGCAACATAAAACAATGCAACCTATGATACTAACTATTAATAACAACCTATGGTTGCTTTTCAATTGTCTTTTCTCGCTCAAAGAGTTGTGTTGTCTATGTTCTCCATATTTGTAGCTCTTAACCACTTCAGACTCATCTTTTTATTGTATGATCTTAATCACTGAGCTGCAATCTACATAAATGGATTTGTAGACTGAGTGTGTCTCTGCATGGCTTGCTGTCCTCCAGCATTCTGAAATTCAGTCAAAACCAATAAATTAATGATACTGACAGCTTGAAAAACAAAACAAATGTAGATAACTGCAGTAAAACCTTTCTGTAAAGTCACTAAAGTCATTAAAGTCATAGCCACAAATAGTGATGACTTTTTGTAGCAAAAAGAAAGGTAGGGGTTTCAATGTTTCAAAAGGGAGCTGGCATATTTCAGATCTCTCACCCAACATCTTTCTGCCACTTATTAATTTTGTACTCATGGGTGGAAAGAGGCCTTGAGAAAGTAAAGCATTTTGCCCAAGAACAACTGACTATTTAATCTGTGGTACCAGCCCCTGAACTAGAGGTTAGCATGAACACATAGTTAATGTATTGTGCATAGTCAAGATAAATAAAGTGTCCTTTTATTGGACATGCCCCCAAAACATACATACAGTACATATAGGAGGTCAGTGTCCCCCCTTTCATACATGCATCTCACAACAGAGCAAGCTTCGACTGCACGATGTATATGTAATTTACCATACAGGTACCTACCATAAACGGATTGGCTTGTTGGCTCTGTTGCCAGCCACCAAACTGCTGCATTGGCTGCTGTCCAAATTGACCACCTCCCATTCCTTGCATACTGCCACCAAATGCTGCCACTCCTTGACCTCCAAAACCACTACTTGCAGGCTGTCCACCGAAGCCACCAGGACTTCCAAACCCAGAAGCTTGCTGTTGACTTCCAAAGGCGCCACCACCAGACATAGGATTAGCTCCAAAGCCACCTGACGAAGATCCAAAGCCACCTGACGAAGCTCCGAACCCACCTGTGGAAGCTCCAAATCCAGATGCCGGCTGTGCAGCACCAAATCCCTGATTACTGGCAAAGCCAGGCTGATTACCACCAAAGTTCATTTGACCCCTCACTGGGGGCTGCTGTTGTGGCTGGCCACCTCCCATTTTTCCAAACTGTGTCCAAGCCATCGCCGTCATTCCAGCACCACCAAGGCTAAGATTCTGTTGTGTTGAAGCTGGTGCCATACCCATATTTTGCCCACCCATTGGTTGCATCCCTCCCATGCCTCCCCAACCAGGCTGCTGACTTCCACCAAATGATGACTGTGGCTGGGCTGATGAAAAGTTACCAAACCCTCCACTAGAGGGTTGGCTGCTACCAAATGCTGCACTGGAAGGCTGACTACCAAACCCTGAACTGACCGGTTGGCTTCCGAATACTGAACCCGAACCAGAAGTTGCGGCCATGCTACTAGCAGGACTCATGGTTCTCGTAGGACCATTGAGCTGTCCAAAGCCAGCTGTACCTCCACCCAGGCCTTGAAATGGATTGGACATTTGCTGCTGTTGTGGCTGCTTTGGTTGCTGAAACCCTCCAGTCATTGCGCCTGATGACGTACTTGAGAAGGGGTTTGGTCCACTAGACATTCCAAATGAAGAAGAGCCACTAGAGCCAAAACCAGATCCTGAACTAATACTAGTGCCGCTACTGCTAGTTGCAGGACCAAACAAATTATCCAACTGACTGAGTGCTGCATACCTGTCTCCTGACGTACTTTGAGGTGCTGAGGCTCCAGAAGCTGATACTAGTGGTCCAAACCCAGCATTTGATGTTGGCTGTGGAGCTGGGGCTGGAGCTGGGCTGGAGCTGTGGTCAAAAAGAAAATAAATAAATATCACACAAATCATCACATGCTCTTAATTGGGTGGCAACAAGGATGCAAACACTTAATTACAATCTGTTTTACCTTTCAACCTGTCAAATTCCCACTTGTGTAGGGAGCAAAGCAAAACAAACATGTTTAACACAAAAGAGTCTGACTTAAGGATTGAAAAGGAAGCTAACCTGATGATGGTGCAGTGCCAAAGGCATTAAATCCTCCTGAGGATGCTGGTGGCGACCCAAAAGCATCAAAGAAATTGGTCTGTGCTTGTGGCTGGGCAGCAGGTTGTGGCTGCTGCTGAGGTGGGGCACCAAATGCCGCAAACCCTGGCTGGGCTTGTTGACCTGGCTGTGACACTGTTGATCCAAATGGGTCAAATGAATTCTGAGCAGGAGCTGCTGGTTGACCTCCAAATGCATTGAATTCTGCAAAGCCACCTGGCTGTGGAGGTGATCCAAACTGGCCTGGGAAAAACATGTTATCAAAAATTAAACAAGCATGTTACACAGAGACATGGATCAAATCTTGTAATATTACCATTAAGCATTTATAAACAGTATTGATAGTAAATACATTAAAAATACCCTGGACTCACCATCTTGGCTAGCATAAGCGAGGTAACTTACCTCATCACTCAGAACAAAAATAAGATTGAAGTACATGTAGTCATGAACATAGAAAAGATTATGACACAATCCAATTTCCCGTATGGTAATTCATGGTTTTAGTCTTCAAATGTCAAAAAAAATGCATAAAATCGCAGTTAACATCTTTAAAACGGTTGTTGTTGCTGCTGGTGTAAAATAGTTCAAAGTAACAACAGAGCTAAAATTTTTGGGGCATAATTTGTTCCAAAAAATTGGTGTTACAATGAGGCACATGTGTTCTTTCAAAAATGATCATTTCTTTACTCTCATCACCTAATTGCTTGAAATTGTATTGACAGTGTAAAGAGAACTGATATCTTCATCACAATTTTTGAGATAGACAGACAGACAACCTTTATTTAAGCACAATAAGTTAAAAAGCTGTGCAGCTTGTGGGGTCGTGCGTAAATACTAAACCTAAGAATAAAATATGTACATAATGAATAACTAAATATAAAGCTAAAGAAAATTACTCAGACTTACTTTGTGGTTGTGGTTGTGCAAAAGGATCTCCTCCTAAGTCGCCAAGTAAATCCACTGATGGAGGTTTGGGCTGCGGAGCTGGCGGTGGA
>JAHPZR010027731.1:80000-109996 GCA_019787425.1 Platygyra sinensis
TGGCAGAAGCCATCATGGATGTCTGCTCGGCTAGCGTACCACGCACTGCGCAAGTCAGCTCCAGTGCATTGCAGGGGAAAGCAGGGGAGGGGTAGCCTTTAATGCTTTGGTCACGCAATTTAGTCACGTAACATCCAACCTATTTTTAAAATTGCCTCTCCATGCACTTTGTGGACTCCAACAGGTATATTATACGAAAAAGTCTTTTTTTCGAAAAGTTATGGCAACTTAGATATTCGGGAGGGGGTTGCCTCTTTCGCAGGCGTCCTTTGAGCCCGTCACGCGCAGGTGGAGGGAAGTTATGAATAAAAGAGGCGGATATCAAAAGTCTGCCTTTTTATCTTTTGTTCAGCCATTGTATATGAGTTTAATTACGAACACCAAAGGAACTCCAAAAAAACTCACGGTATCGATTCCATTAGGCACCCTCCTTGCAATAAGCACCCCAATCGAAAAACAACCGGTAAAAAAAACCAGCGATTTTACGCCCTATACTGTGCTGGTGAGTGATTGTACTGTAGTGAGCATTTATTTTCAAGGGAAAATGTTTTTTGGATCAATTTAAGGGAGGAAGGATATATCTATTATTAGCGGAAACTTTTGGCGAAAGTTTTATGGAATTGATTACACTTCTAAGAAAGTAAGAGGGCCAATAACTTAAATCAACCAATCAAATTGCTCCATTGCCGGTCCAATATTGTCTCATGCAGTATTGGAGTGCGGGCATTGTCCCGAATGATCCCGCACGGTCCATCACGCTTGAAGAATTTTTGATTGTTTTGTGACTCACATCTCTGAAAGAACTTGCTTTAAACATTAAATATCTCTTGTCTTTTTCTTCGAACTCTCTTTCTATTCTGGTTTGATTAACATCCGATGTCAGTGTACGCCTAGTCGGTTCCCAATCAGAAGTGTGAATTTTATTTTCAGTCGCGTAATAAATCTCTACTATTATAGTGCAAGGTGGCATTGAGGTAAATCCGAGTGTTCTGATTGGCCCCTTCTTGGTCGAGATTTTGCTATATGAACTGTTTCCTTGGAAACGGTGAAAAGCTGTGTATTTTTTGGTTTTGAAAGCCGGCAAATTCAGATTTCAGATTTCAGATTTTTTTTTATTCTTATGCTTATAGCATTAACAGTATTACATAAATTACTGTACATTAAAAATTCAAAACAACCATGGCCCGACGGCCATGTAATAAACTACTTACTAACCTAAATGGTGATATACAACATTTGGATACAGAAGACCACGCAACGTATAATTAAACTGCCTGGCTTGTTAACTGCCATTGCATATCATCTAAATTCAATTTTTTTAGAAGAATATGAAGGCAGAAACCTACACGACGTAGAATGTTTTTTTGAAGGTGAACTATATTTTTTTAGAGCCGTTATTTTTTCTTGTATTTAGTAGGCCCTGAAGAAGACTAGCTCTGCTAGTTGAAATATTGGCCAATAAATTTTGCCCTTCTGCCGTAGTACCAGCCTTGCAATCAACTTGGTTCTAAATGGTGGAACAGGGAATCAACTCTGAAATGTAAATTAAAGTGCTATGTGAAACCCATGAAAAACCCACTGGGCGTCAGCCCTAGTAAAAGGAATCAGGGAACCACACGAGGTAAAGAAAAAATTCTTTTGACCTCGGTGGGAATCGAACCCACGACCTCCGGATTAGATCTACCGTTGCTCTGCTGACTAAGCTACGAAGTCTGACAGAGAAAGTAGGGGACGATTTAGGTGGTAAATCGTCCCCGATTATGTCTGTCCGACCTGGTAGCTTAGTTGGCAGAGCAACGGTAGATCTGTTTACAACCTGTCTTACATAAAATCATATTCGAAGTAATTTCCAAGACCTATAGCCATTTATTACTGAAGCCGGAAGGAGAGATAAATATGTCTTCAGAAAGACCATTTTGAAACACAATGCATCTACTATGGAAGAACAAGAGAGAATGATATCTCTCTTGTGCGGAAATAGAAGAACGTTTGATAAGTAGAACCTAGTCTTTCTTTCGGGGCCAAAGCGCTATTCTATGAGGATCTATTAGGGTAGTAAGGGCCGTGGTAACGATGGGGGGAGGGGTTGCGAGTTGCGAGCCCATGTCATAAACGAACTCAAAATCTTCGACGCCGTCCCGACAAGAAGACTTTCATTAGTTCGCGAAGGCTTAAAAAAAAAATAGTAAAACGGCCTATCAGCCATATGGGTTACGTCACAGAGTCATGTGATGACAATGCATCGGGATCGATAGGAGAGTAACAAAATTCGAAAGCAAACCACTTCCGGAAAACCATTTGAACTGTGGTTGCCAGAGAAGAAAACAATTTCCCTGGCGACTCATGACGGCGAAAACAACGGCAAAGAAGACAAAAATGCACTTAAGGTAATTCCCCTGAAATAAAACTGACAATAGAGATTTTTGTTCAAACTTTGCCAACTGAATATTTATCATATGAGAACTTCAATTTTGAAATAAAAAAGGGGGGTGCCCATGCTCATTAATGATCGCTGAGGCATTGAAAATGATCCATTTTGGCGTTATTTAATGCTTATTAGAAGAACGCATTCTCAGTAATAATTGTAAATTTTTGTGACCGAGACTCATGAGAACACGAATTAAAGTGGAGTCAATACATTGTGTCGGACACAAATAAACTTTTTAAGTTTGATTTAGACAGAAAGCTGAAATTCATAATTCATAATTCATGGTAGGACACATATAGTCTCCTTCCCCCTTTACCCCTTAAATGCTAACCGCAAGCAACAGGAGTAATTAAAACCAAACCTCAGCAATTAAATACTGTGTTTGCTTGTGGTTTAGTTTTAATTACTCCTGTTTGCTTGTGGTTAGCATTTAAGGGGTAAAGGGGGAAATAGACTATATGTGTCCTACCATGAATTATATGCCGAATTCTTGATTAAAATTTCAACCAAATTTCTTGACATGGTTACCATACGGCAAAATAGAAAAGACCACATTTTACCTGCTATTTTCGTTATTTATTCAACTTTCCGGAAATAGAAATCAGATTAGTCTTTCCTCAAGCAAATATACTCCAAAAGGCGAGATCGAATCCAAGAAAGAGACGGCGTGCAATACAATCGTATTATGGGTGACAAATTACTTGCAAGTTTTACCTTCGTGGAAGCTGTTTACAAAAACAACGTGTTGTTCTGGCAACTCCACGTTTCAGTCAAGTTTGTTCGCTTACTAGAGTAACATTAAACAAGATTACAAGCCACGTAATGTTTGCTAGAAAGGTCAGAGATGGAATATTTAAAACTAATGATGTACTCAATTAAAAATTATGGCAACAGAAAGGAAACGTTTTCTATGTTGCTACTGTTCTTTGGTACAACCTTATAAATAGGTTGAAATATTCGGCTTGATCGTGATTTAACGAGCTCACTTAGATGAACCAAAATATGAAAAAAGGCTTCTTTTAACAGAATGACTGATCTTACTGAGTGAGCTGTGAATCGTGTCACTTTCGGTCCAGTCAATGAATAGTTAAATTAAGAAGAGGAAATGGATTGTCTATTTCTGCACAAAGCTAGCCTGCGTTCCTGCGAGCAGGCTCACGTTGGAGCGCAGGCGAGAATTGAAGCACAACCGCGCGAGACGAGAAGTGCCTCTTCGCCAGACTCCTTCCCGCCGGATCGCTTTGCTCTGCATCACTCGCACACGTGACTCTAAAGGTGAGCCTGCTCGCAGGCTAACTCAAAGCCCAAGGGAACTGCGCTAAGCGTCGTCGTATTTTTCTCAGTAATGTAGCAGCTGTCCTAAGCTGCTTTTGTTTTATCATTGTAGCAGCTGTTAATTTTTTAGGGCTAGGGGCATTGTTTCTGTTGTTTGTTCTATTGTACTCTCGAAGAGTAGCAAGCCAATCATGTGAGACCTTAGGAGAGCTGCTACATCACTCATTTTTCTCGTTTCTTCTCCGAGTTTGGAAATGTGATCAAGTAAATGGTCGTTCGTGTTTGATGCATTACATCTTACCTATTAGACGTTCAGCTATTACGTGTATGTTTGACCAACTCTCCAGCCATTTTATTTTACAAGTTTCGATTTCTTAACATTTTAATATTCCTAGCTACTTACAGGTGAAATTTTAACGACATCTGGCTCGGTCTCACTCCCACACTTTCTCTTAAGTCCTAGGAAGCGTAATTCAGAATAAACAGTCTGGGAACGAGACTAGCCCCGTGTGAATTTTCACTCTCGTGTTCCTAAATATTTCATTACAGGCCAAGACAGAGGATGGTCTGTTGTGAGACAAATCACCAAAAGCCTGGGACTCCTCAATTTGAATACCTAGTCATGCAACTGCTCAATCAACTGGAATTGTAAAGAACATTTCTACCCTTCCGACGGGCAATTTCTATTTCAGTCACTCCTTTAAAGCCATGCATTTGGGTGGTCATTGTAACGCAACGCTTATCGTTGAGTCACAATATTATATTACAACTACAAAGGAAAAAGGTTTTCAAAATATCAATAAGATACTAAAACCTACCTAAACACTCTATTGTACACAATAAAAATAAGGTTTTTTTGTGGCACTACACCCCTGGTTGACTAACTTCATTTTAGGACTATATCGACTTTTAATTTCAATATAAAAAGATAATAATTAATGATAATTCACTGTTTCCCGCAGGATCCGAAGAAACTAAGGGATGGAACATTGATGAAGAGGGGTTGGGCAATTACCTCCAAAAAATTCCTGAACAAGATAAAGTGATAAAAAATAAATTGGAGCACAGCGAGCCACGCATGACCCAAATGAAGCCAATTGCGAAAAAAATTCTTAAATGATCGGACCCTAACAAAAACTTGCTCAGAAAAATTGCCCGCTCCACCTCTTCCCCCAAAACTTACATAATGACCCATTCCTAAAAAAAAACCTGGAAAAAAGGTTGACTCCAAACAAATTGACTAAAATAAATTCTCTGTTGTTTCAAACATATCTCTAACTTCAAAGCTATTCATTACATACATGAAGCGACATGAAATTTCAAAGTTTTGTAGAGCAACTTTTTGCCATTGTTCCTCAGGATTCTGAACTGCAATGAGGAAAAGCAAACCAAATGAACATTACGTGGACGCTTGCTGTTTGCTTCCTCTTAGTTTTCTGCAGAGAAGCACGCAAGGAAACGAGCTTACACTTGAAAACATAAGGCAAACCAGACCAGATGCACAGCACCAAATAAACGAGGCTGCGTAAAGGGATATCTATATAGGCTATTCCATAATTAGTATAAATTTACCGTAGTCTTTTGTGAATCCGTGAATTTGATTGGCTATATTACTATTTTCCATCTGCTGATAGAAAACAGTTACGCATTAGCGCACATCGCGCATCACGTTTGAATCTGATGTAACATAATTTAATAGTTCTTTTCTACGCGTTACTTGACATTTTTTTCTTATTAGGCAACGAGACTACGGTAAATTTATACTAAAACAATTAGACTACTTGTCCTCGTTTTCTACGAGCGATGGTCAACAAGGCGCAGCCGAGTTGACTATCTGCTCGTAGAAAACTCGGGCTCGTAGTCTAATTGTTAATTAGAGGTCAATTGTTAGATGTCTTTAGGGAAGTTAGCAGACAAGGCGAGCCACATTATATTGCTTTCGGTCACCGATAAAATGCAGTCGAAAATTTTCTTTTTATCGTGAATATTTTTTCTGATCTCTTTTGGTATTTTGAGGGAGCTAATTTCAAAATTTTTCACGCTTTATGTAGACTAAAAGTTAACTAAAATCTAATGTGAACAGTAATTTTATACACGCGTAACACCGGAACTTCCATTCATCCCGAGAGCGTTATGTCACGCAAGAACCTACAGGTAAAAGTCACACTAACATATCACGCGTCATCCCGTCTGGAATTTTACACGCTAATTCTCCTAAATTATGTTATCATATTATTAATTTTAACTTGATTGACTTTTCGCTTCATCCTTTTATCGGCAGCTTCACATCTGCGTAAAAGGGATTTGTGCTGAATACATTATGTAACTCTGCGAAGGTCGGCCTCTTCTCCGGCTTCAAATCCCAGCATTGTAGCATCAGTGAATATGTGTGTTCTGGGCAAGCTTCAGGTCTCTCAAGTCGTTTGTTGTCCTCCTCTAGCATGCGTATTACCTGGGCAAAGATAAATGAATTAAATTTATGCACGATTTCTTCCTTGTTCTCACAATTTCGAAACGGGAACAAAATGGTACGGAATTTTCCGGGAAAGTTTGGAGAAAATCTGTAAATTATTGAATTTCCGGAAAGCGAGCCACTCAACCGAAAATATCGGAAATTCGGTGAGGAACATCCGAATGCAACGGAAATTCCCGGTGAGAAATTTTCGAAACTTTGCGTTGGTTATGACTCGAGAGATTGTCCTCTTTTCGCAAAAATATTGAAAAATGCCATTCGCCTTGGGGATGTTCGAAATCACACCTGCCGTATGAGGTCAAATTAAAAGCAATTGTATACCAAGCTATTAACATGGATTTCTCCCTCCTGCGCAGCGAGAATATTCATCACTAGATGCAATGCGCCGTTTAGAAACTACATAGCCAGGAGCTTTCTCACTCAAGCGCTAAAAACACTTTCCTTTCGCGCGTCATTTTCTAAAAGCATTTATACTAAAGTAAAACATGCACTAAAATTTAGAGCTACTAAGCTACTACTATCTAGGCTATCTTCAAGCTGAACTTAGAGATTAGGTCAGTCTACGTATGGATACTGTACCTCTGTGGTATTTTATCAGAAAACCAGGGGTCTGCATCTTATCGCAGACCCTAGGAACGAGGTTGACGCAAATAAGGTGTTTTCAAATTCCTCCGGTCTTTAGAAAAGAGCGTTTTAGAAAAGCTTCGTTTTTGTGACGGATTAGTGTGGACGGTAGGCCTTACCGTAGAAATAAAGCGGCGTTTCCAAGTTTCTCCGTCAAAGTGTGGATTAGGGGCCTCAGTCAAATATCAGAGGAATTCCGACGAGTTTGACTCCGTTTCTTCGAAGCTCATTTTGTACTGATCAAAACGCAAAATTCATGATCTTGGTTTGTTCGTTGTAGTATCAATGATTTGTAGTATCAGTTCGTTTTAGTATCAGTGAAAGAAGGAAAGGTGGACTGAACTGGCATTGCTTAGATGATGTACTCACCTGCAATCATGATACCAAATAAAAATCGCAAATAACTTGAAACATCAGATATTATCTTTGTTCTTGAAAAACTTCCACTCACCTCCCCTCCTGACATTTCTCCGTATGGTAACTGACCAAACGAGTACATTTCCCACAGTGTCACGCCATAACTCCACACATCACTCTGATGCGAGAACGTCCCAAAATTGATCGATTCCGGCGCATACCTGAGGGGAAAGAAAACTTCTAAGATTTATCTTTTTTAATCCCAAAATTTCCTATTTACACACATCATTGTTATTCCGCTTTCTTGTAGAGAAGTTGGTTAAAGGCTGGGAGGGAAGGGGGGGGGGGGGGGGGGCTCGGGGTAAGTGGATTAAATACGGAGCTTAAGCATGCGCGTTTTTCAGACGCGGACGGCAGCTAGGACCGTAGTGTTTCCCAGATTTTTATACCACTCATCTTTAATGCAGGAAAAATACTTAGCAATGGGAACGTGGCTGTGTGAGGGGAAGTTAAAAGTGAAAATAGCTCACTTCTGATTACCGTCCGTGTATGAAAAAAAAACGCACGTGCTTTAATGGAGCGAGATTGCTGGCTCACCATTTTACTGGCCAGCGGCCACCCTGTGAAGCCTTGTAATAATCGCTTCCAGAACCAACAGCACGAGACAGACCAAAGTCACTTATTTTCACCTGAAAGGAAACATAACAAGAAGCCCAATAAAACGCTGGGAAGCATGTCCTTACGCCTTCCAAAAATTCTACTTCTTAATCTTGTGATCAGGTGTACTTTAATGATTAGGGTACTTCAGCAACGCCGTGCATGTGCCGATTA
Source organism: Platygyra sinensis (assembly GCA_019787425.1). NCBI lineage: Eukaryota > Metazoa > Cnidaria > Anthozoa > Scleractinia > Merulinidae > Platygyra > Platygyra sinensis. Next base: position 87,989 of record JAHPZR010027731.1, read on the forward strand.
GGAACGCTATACAATCTTTCATGACACGTACTGTGCAGGAAAACCGAGAGACGACTGTGTCGAGTCAGATATTTACAATATAACTGATTTAAAGAACAACCAAAAAAGTATCAACTCTGAGTCTTGCGAACAAATGGGTCCCGACTGATTTATTTAAAACACTCAATCACTAACGATGGCAGTCCCGGCACAATCGGTCGGAAATTTGTGACTCAAAACCGCAACTAATCAACTTTTCTGACCTGTTGCTTGGTAGACATGAGAATGTTCCTTGTCGCCAGGTCCCTATGGACAAAGCGCTTTTTCTCCAGGTACATCATACCCCACGCTATCTGAGCAGCCCACAGTTTAAGGTCCCTCTGAGAAATCTCTGATTGATGGTCGATTAAAAGGTCGAGTAGGGCCCCCATCTGCACTAATTCCTGCACCTGCAAAACAACAAAATCTGTTTGTTACCGTGCCATAATTAAACGAAGGCAAGTAGTTTTTAATTCCTTTTTGTTTTGCTTGGCTTCGTTTTGTTAACATACACCATTGCACAGACAGAATTTTAAACTTCAGTGGTTGTTCTTGCGTGGTATCAAAGCACGAACCAATCACCGATTGAGTAAATGAAAAGTGTACCAGAGCATTTTTACCTCTGAATAGCTGGATACAATCAAGGAAGTATTCGTTGTAAGTATATCCTTTGTTTTTTTTGAACGCCTTAGCACACCACCAACATTATGTCTAAAGTTTCATGAAAAAATAGCAACCTCGTTCCCAGGGTCCCTCACCTTCCTGCCCTCCCGGAGCGAGAGATGGCAGCAAGATGCGGAGACCCTCGGAACAAAGTTAGAAAAATAAAATTGCCATTATAGATATGGAGTGACAGGCGGAAAAAACGTTTCTTACACTTGTAGGGGTGGGGTAGGGGTAGGTAGCGCTGAACATTGATTAACAGTTGTTATGCGTACAGAATTGCGAAATTCCTACCAAAAGTCCACAGATAGTGTTTTACAGCTTTGTCAAAACAAACACAGGGCTTGAAATAACGGCCGGTCAACGGACAATGTCCGGTCAGAATCGAGCATTGTCCGAGCAAATCCGTGGATGACCGGACATGTTGTCCGGTCATTTGGGCTTTCAAAGAAAATTCAATTTTGAGACAATCATGATGGAAATTTATTCAATCTTATCATGTTCCCAAAAAAGATATTAACTAGAGGGACTTTTGTTTGTGAAATTGATGACATTTCCTGTTGTCAGTCGCGACCGCAAATTGGCTACTGCTGTACGTGTTGTAAAGTGCTCAAGATTGCACGCCCCGCTGCGCCGAAAATAACCCGTACAGCATCTGGTGCCAACAAGAGCGAAAAAAAGAAAGACCCAGAGTGACAGTATAATGAATTAGGCCACCCTCTTGCTCCAATAAAACTTCACAAATGTAACATTAAAATAAAAGGCTTTGAGTGTTAATGAAGTAAATATAAAAATAGAGTTTGTCTTTATTTCGCCCTGTCCGTAAGTTGCGTGTTTAACACTAAACGACTAATTCCCAAGGTTAACTCAACATTCATCACCCTGTTCTCTTTGAAATACATTATGTATAAGTTTTAACGCATTCAAATGCCAATGAATGCCCACTACCACGATTTTTTGTGCGAAAGGCGATGTTACTTCGGCCAGCAGGTCGCGCCGAAGGATACGATTATTTTCATTGCTCAACGTGTAAGAGATGTAACGGAGAATTTACAAAATGTATATGAGACTCAAAAGAAACGTTAACCAACAAAATTATATGAGCTGAAAGTTCATGCTCCCCAGTCTAAAGACATTCTAAAATGGAGCCTCTATTGCAACTAGTTAAGATGGATTAAATTTGTCCGGCCAAAAATGCCTATGTCCGAGCAAAATCACGTTTGACCGGACAATGTGTCCGGCGCCTGCCCAATAGTTATTTCAAGCCTTGAAACAGTATATAACGGAATACACAACACATTGCAGCTCTCGTAATTTTAAATTGTTGCCCAATTTTCTATAACCCACCCACCTTTGTAGCCATTATTTTGGATGTCAAGCAACATTTCCAGTAGCAGGGTAAAATTATCAACTGACAACTTCTAATAACTGTGATGATTGCTTACCAGGATCAATGGAGGGCCAAGACAAACACCAATGAGTCTCACAATACACGGGTGATCCAGTCCGGACATTATTCGCGCCTCACGTAAGAATTCCTGCAAACAAAAATACAGGTAATTCTTGAACATCACCACAAAAAAAAACAAGAACATCCCTCCTCCCTCGGTGTCACGGTTTACATTAATTAGATAGCCCTGAGTTTGCTGTACAAAATTATACCATATTTGTTGATTGTGACGTCATATGACGTCAAATGATGACATTTGACCCGCCATATTGGATCTGCCATCTTGGATTATACTTATAATAAATCAGGCCATCTGATAGGGTGCGGAAAAAAATGGAAAATTACGCGGAAATTTCCGGCAATATTATGCGGAAGAAAGTGACGATTTTGGGGAAAAGATGCCAGATTATGCGGAAATTTTTAAAATTAATTAAGTCGTTCCCTTGGCTTTTTCAAACGTATAAAATACACGTTAACGTCTTACCGAGAATTAACTCCTTTATGACATGTTTGACCTTTTGCTGCTATTCGTGGACAGGTATTTCTTCGTTCAGCAGTTTTTCCATAGTTTTTTCCTCGAAGCTTAGTAACCAGGCATTAAATCGGACGAGGAAAACTGGTTACTGAAAGTCCGAAGTCTGGAGGTTTAAAATTGTTCACGAACGAAAAGCGTGTTTTGGTCGCTGTTTTGGGTGAATAACTTCTTCAAAATGATCAATCTCTTCGCTATTTTTGCTTCTGAGGATGGTAAGCAGTTGCTTTCTCGCTTATATGTAGCAGTTTTCTAGTTTTGTGCGGGAAAATGGCCCAAGGATGCGGAGGATACGGAAGTAGGCGAATTATGTGGATCCGCACCACTGCATCCTGTCAGATGCCCTGTGACTATTTTGTTAAGACGTTAAGAAACAAAATCAAGCCAGAATGCTTGTAAAATGTACAAATTGGTGAAGAAAACTGGAAAAAATCGAATTATAACAAAAAGTTAATTTTTGGCCAAATTTACATGAAATTTCCAGTTGTCATGGCAACATTAAAAATGATGTGTACACAATCGACATATCAAAATTATAGTGAAGAATGAATAAACAGCCACTGTGAGACGATATCGTTGCCAGAGTAAATGATATTTTCTAAACTTGAAAAAAACTTAAAGGGGTGAGGACATCCCCCTTGTACATCCGAGGGTTAAAGCTGGACCAAACAATGTGAATCAATGAGAACCTGCTCAGAGGTTCATGGGGGTTGGAAAAAGTTTGTTCCTGTGACAAACGAATGATTTCCGAATCAGCTCTTGCATTCTCATTGATCATGACTTTACGCTAATAATAGTTTGAATATTGCTTTCTAAAAATAAGTGATAAGCAGCTTAAAGTCCAACCCTGCATCACTTTCCTCTCCCCAACCCCCTCCCCATCACACCAGTACTTTCTATATAAAGAGCATTTTTACATGATGTCATGGCAACCATATTGGTCTTCCAACATGTCCAATGATTGAAACAGTGGTCATACTATGTACCAAACCAATCCTGTGAGAGTTGAACTCTTTTCTTGTGGAAACACTTTCTAGTATCTAGCAATTAATTTGCACCATGGCTGCTGCCGATGGGCGTAAAAATGCTCTATACAGTTCAAAGAGCTTTCACCTGTTCTCCATGGGCAATTTTTTCAGGATGTAAAGTTTTCAAAGCCACTGGAACCTGTAAATTATCAATTTAATTGAAACTAATTAGCAACTTCCCAGTAGAGATGGACACTGTATATGACTTTTTTCCAAAGCAGAAAAAAGCTGAGATTGGCTCTAGTCAGTTTCCTCTACTCTCTTAGGTCCAGCTTTGTTCTCTTATGAGCAGCAGTTTGTAACAGGCCATGTTTGATATATCAATACTCTACCATGGTGACGAGGCATTCAATACAAACTTTTATTTTTGGTGTAAGTTGTTTTCTTTGTATCCAAGTCTCTTTTGGGAATTGAGAGACAAAAGAAACTTTAAAAATTTACTATTTTGACACAAAAGTCTCAGAACCATGTTAGAATATTGATACATGTATATCAAACATGGACCTATTGAACTCATTGTTAAGATAAATAAGTAACGAAAAATAACAGTCAACTAACATATGCTGCTGTGCTGAAACATAAAATTGTCAGGAAAGGTCTGAAATTGAAAGAAACAGACTGTGAGCATATATGTAATTTACAGAACAGAGTAACAGTGCAAATGGTGGGTTACTTGTGAACAGGCTTTTAATAGACAAGTTAAAAAAATTCCTTCAACCAAATTGAAAATTCTCTTTTACCTTATTTCCTTTAGGATCTCTCCAGACACCTTTAAGAACAGAGCCAAACTCTCCCTGACCAAGTTCTGCTCCAAGTTCTAGGGACTGCCTTGTTATCAATGTCTGTTGAGATTGCATCGGAGCTGAAAAAACCAAAGGAGAGATTCATAGTAAGTGATCATCAGTGATTTCTCCTTGAAATTTCCGTACAAAGCAAGGCATGTGGTTATCTGAACAAAGGAAATGATCTGCAACGAGGCTTGGGTAAATGTTTTGCTACTTAAATTGGTATCTCATGACATACATTTCTCATCCATCAAGTCATGACCATGATGGTGCTTGGATGTCCGATCTTAATTAGCATAGATTTTGACAAATTATTTCCCTGTTTCCACTTTAGTTTACTTTTGATTGGGAAAATATATGAAAACCTCAAGACAGTGTTTACCACATCTGACCAAAAATAAAGCATGCGTAAAAAGTGGCACAAGAAGTCCTTGCACTTCAAGAACATGTTAGCCGGCTCAAGAAGGGAAAATGTGGTGTTTTGCAGTTTACCCGCAATAACTTTTTAAAATGCAAGAAGTTGAAAATCTTAGTGCAAGCTGCTGCAAGAAATTATGAGTCTAACAGCAAGCTGCAAGAAACACAAGAGGGTGTAAGGTACAACCTCTTTATCTGATTTAACAGTGCTGCCACAGTGAAAGTGTAAACAAATGTTGCAATGTACCTGTACCTTGTGACTGAACTGGGCTATTTGGCTTTGCTGGACCTGGAGGATTGGGTTGCACGGGTCTTATTGGACTAGTAGGACTTGTTGGATTAGGTGGTAGAGGTGGCGGTGGTCGTCGTTGTCCTCTCGGGGGTGGGTTTGGAGGAGGAGGGGGGCGAGGGTGTCTATCCTCCAGTTTACTAAAGTTTTCTCCATCATTGACGGCTGGAGCATGAGAGTTCTGTTCACTGATGGATCTCTTCACAGCTGGAGGAGTCGCTTTCCTTGAAGGATTTTGATCAGTATTAAGGGTTTCCTTAGGAGAAACAACATTTTAGATAAGATTTTGATGCAAAAACAAACATGGCTATACGGCTATATATTACTCAGAATAGTTTTTATTTATTTGTGAAATTCTGATTGCCGAAGCTAAGAAAGTATTACTCACCATCATATTGAAAAGAAAACCTCATTAACATTTACTTCCTACACACATAAACATACACTACTACAAAACTAGTTTTGTCAATAGACCTCATCAGTTGTATGCGTACAACCGACGAGGTCTATTGATGAAACTAGTTTTGTAGTAGCGTATGTTTATGTGTGTAGAGAGTAAATGTTAATGACATTTTCTTTTCAATATGATGAGTTTTTATTTCCCATACCACACACAGAGCAATGGAAGGTGAGATGTCCTAATGGTTAGTGTGTGACACTCTGGATCAAGCAGTCTGGTTTCAAGACCAGGCTGGAATCACTGTTTTGTGTTCTTGGGTAAGACGCTCTTACAGGATCTCATTCTCATCCTTAGATCCCACGATCTTTCTGGCCTGTGGCAAGGATCGAGAGCTCTGGCTTTGTCCAACACCAGAAGTCCGCGATTCACAGACTTCCCTTCAAATCTGGCAAATCTGATTAGTTGAGAATACAAAAAGAATACTCTGTGCATACCCAGAAAAACGGGTCCAGCCAGAGCTCTTGATCCCTGCCACAGGCCAAAAGGATCTTTCTCTGCTCAGGTGTATCAATGCTCAGTGTCATAATATTGGGGGTAACCTTGTGATGGACTGATGTGCTGGTTATACTTCATTGTCTTCTTCTCCATCCACTTTGCTGAAGGTTACATTGTATGAAATACAGTCAAAAGCTTTGTTTGCCTTTTTACTCCTTGTGATGAGAATGGTTTATATTTAAATCAGTCCAAGGCCAAGAAGGCAATAGCAAGGTCCATATGGCAATGCTGAGGTTTTAGATTTTCTTGTAAAGACCTCACTCCCAGTTAATAACTATAAAAGTTGTTTATTAGGTGATTTGCTTTGTTTTTGCACGCCTGTTATCGGCCTGAAGGCATTACAGGAGGATAATGCCATAGAATTAGCCAATCAGAGTGTGTGCGATATCAGCCATAAACACAGGGTATAAATTAAACAATTATTGGATGAGGTTGAGCATGATATCATGAATTAACACAGACACGAGGTGGCTATAATCATCTCATATCCAACAAGCGCGAGTGGAATAATTGTTTTAATAAAAACGCCCCCAAAAGATAGAAAACTAGACTATAATAAAACAAAAAGGCTCAAAAAATCACGCATACATTCGCCATTTTTGTAGATCATGGTATAATGGCTCATTTACCATGATGGCTAAGCCAATGAAAACTCTCGAATTGCATGATCCAGTTTTTAATAATTCATGATATCATGCGAAAACCGAATTCAATAATTGTTTTACTATACATTTTTCACATAATTCATCCTCAGAATCAGAAGTGAAGCGTTCAGCCATTTTGTTTCTGAGAACACTCCAAGGGGCTTAGTAACCAGGCAGACGTTGAACTTGACATGATAAATGCAATATCTGCAGCAGATATTGCATTTGTCATGTCAAGTTCACAAGCTATTGTGAATTGATTGAATGCTCTCGACCAATCAGATTTTTCATAGTGAGTCTGATGTATAATGATAACAAATACATGTAGCTTTAATGTAGATGTACTCACAGCAGATCCTGATCTTTGTAAAGGGTTTCTTCCAGGCACAATTCTGGCTAAGAGTGTATTCAGTGCAGGAGAGCTGATAGCTGGCGTTAAAGGGGGCCGCTTTCTCATAGGAGGCGCTGGGATGTTTTGAATAACAACTGGAGGGTTTCCATCAGGTGGAAGAGCCATTTTGAGAAGAACTGGCAATCCATCTGCGCATCGACTGTAGTGGTCAATGACATGAGGTAGGGTCTCAAATAATGGGCCATCATCAATGTAGAACCATCTGTCAGACTGTACAAAGGAGTGTGATAATACAGTGGAACCCAGTTAATACGACCACCTTCGGGCCATGGAAAACTGGTCATATTAACAGGGTGGTTTTATTAAAGGGGTTCTTTAAACAGGAAAATGACTGACTGAGCTTATGTTCAGGCCAGAATAAAGTGGCCGTAATAACGAGGTGGTCGTATTAACGGGGTGGTGGTAAGGCGAGGCTCCACTGTATAAAGCTTAAAACATACCTTAATGTATTTCTACACCTGGAGAGTTTTTAATATTAATAAGGAAAAAAGGGGGAAAAGTTTAAAGTTTATAAATTATAAATTCTTGCATGGACCTTTATGTTGGTAAGCAGCTGAATTTGTACTGAAATGGGGAGGTATTAAAAATAAATGAGTAGAGCTTCTTATTACAAAAAGTTAACCTGGCTTGAGCCTGTGATCCAATCAAAAACCAGTATCTGCCCAGCGATCAACTTAAAATAAACACATGAAAAGTAATTGCAAGGAAACATGCCTCAGTGAACCTATAGGGTGGAGTATGGCCCCCATGCTGCACGACATCGCCGTTGTAGGGCACACACCCCTGCGATCCATGGCCAGGCATTTCATTAATATTCTCCGCAGGAGAGGAACTGTTTTTCACAGGAGGGAACATCTTTCTGATCTCAACTTCTTTGCAAGAAAAAGTTTACACAAGGTGGTCAAACTAGGTGATCCCCACAGCTGGCATATTCACCCAGTGCCTGGCCCACAGTGAACCCCTGCATGCTACTAGCCATGCCAACCATGACAAAAAAGATGGAGGGTTTTCCCTTTATATGCATGTATGTGGTTCTGTTCCTAGAGGTCTATATGATGCTCTGCTTTTTTTTTTTTTTTTTTTTTCTTCCTGACTTTATTTATACAAAACATTAATACATTGTTACTTATACAGGATTTACGGTTGCCACAAACAATTGAAGGCTTCGGTGGAAAAAGGGCGTTAGGTTTTTTACTCAAAAATGAAATTTATCAAAAATGCTCCAAATTTCGCATGCAGTTTTGTTTAGGTGCGTTAGACAATGTTCTGCATGTTTTTTTGCTGAAGTTTGTTTCGTTTTCGAGATATTACGTATGCAAAAAACCCTGTATTTGTTGTCACGTCAGCACGTGACCGCAAAGACGGTAATTTCACTTAAAATCCAGCAAAATATTGATCTTTTGCAACGTGTAACCTCAAAAAGTGTTGATGTCAGGTTAAAACCGTTAAAACTTTTATTTCACGTTAACGTGCGACCGCAAAGACGTTCGGTTCACTCAAATTACAGCCAGATGTTAATTTCCCGCAATGCGCAAGCTAGACAATGTTGATATCAGGTCATTTACAGAGACTTAAAATTTTGATTTCACATTATCACGCCACCGCAAGGACTTAAACCCTTAGGGTTTTACTTAGGGTTAGGGTTACCGCTGGAAACTAGGGCTAGCGTTGAAGGGTTACGGAACAAGGTTAGGCTTAGAGTTAACGCTTAGGGCTACGGCTTGAAACTAGGGTTACCGCTTAAAACTAGGGTTACTGCTTGAAACTAGGGTTACGGAACAAGGTTAGGCTTAGAGTTAACGCTTAGGGCTACCGCTTGAATCTAGGGTTACCGCTTGAAATAGGGTTACCGCTTGAAACTAGGGTTACGGAACAAGGTTAGGCTTAGAGTTAACGCTTAGGGCTACGGCTTGAAACTAGGGTTACCGCTTAAAACTAGGGTTACCGCTTGAAACTAGGGTTACTGCTTGAAATAGGGTTACCGCTTGAAACTAGGGTTACAGAACAAGGTTAGGCTTAGAGTTAACGTTTAGTGTTACCGCTTGAAACTAGGGTTAGCGTTGAAGGGTGAAGGTTATTGCCGAGGGTTAGCACTAGCGCTTCATTGTTAGGGTTAGCGCTTCGGATAACGTTAGAGTTAAGGTCAGGACGCGTTAGGGTTAGTGCAGTGTTAGGCCAAGGAGAACAATCAAGATGTAACCTTAAAAAATGTTGATTTCAGGTTTTTAAAACCGTTAAAATTGTGATTTCACGTTATCACGCGACCGCAAAGACGTTAATTTCACTCAAATTACAGCCAGTTCACTTTACGCGATTTCGCGTTAAGGCATGACGGCAAGGATGTTGATTTCACTTCAAATCCAGCAAGCTGTTCATTTCACCCAGCACGTAAACTCGAAAACGTCGATTTCGGGCCTAAATAGGTTAAAATGTTGATTTCACTTTAAAGCGTCACAGCAACTATCTCTATTTCATTTTAACTGCCTGCAACGTATAAGCTTAAAAATGTACGGCTGACAGATTAACAGATTAACCCTTCTGTGCAACGTACAGGTCTCTCTCCTTACATCTGCATGGCCCCTGATCCCAGAAGTTTAAAACACTACAAATCATGCCGATTTGAAGTAAAATCAACGCAACCTGGATCACAGATCTATGTTTTGAATCAATCGATCGCTTCTTGTTGGCCATTATTATGTTGGAATAAAAAAGGAAAAAAACACGCTCTGTAATTAGTTAAATATTATTGTGATTTACGGAGTCTTGTCTTGTCTGTCTTGTCTTGTCTTGGCTTGTCTTGCCGAACGTGATCGAAATGCATGCCGGGAAGGTTCTGTTACACCTCGTGCGCGGGTAAACATGGAGGATGATGCAAGAAAAATTTTATAAGTCTAAAAGCAGTTCTCATTTTCCAAACTTTGAAGCTAGCAAAGCTTGGCAAATGGGCCACAACTCACGACAGGGTTTTATTCTTGGGCAAGAACTGCTCTTGGACTTTGCTGCCTGGATCGACCTGACTTCGAACGCTGATAACTGACTTGCCGCTGATATCAGTTGCGTTGGAAGTTACAGAACACGTTTTGCTTCTTTAAAACATGCTGGTGACTTACGGGTTATCAAGGCTTTATGATGCCTATCAACCACCAGGCAGGCTACAAGGTACTTAAAAACAATGCTTAAGATATTAGTCGAAAGAGCTGTACTGCATCATGCATCACTTCTCTTTGCTTTGACGCTCGATCGAAATTCACGTGTTGTCTCACGTCACAATAACCTGTATAAAAAAATCTCTCCAGATTCCCGCTGTATACACATTTTTTTTAAAATAGATATCTTCATTTTTGAAAAAAGAAAAGGAACAGAGCGAAAAAAAAAATTGAGCGACCTCGTGTCGAACCGGCGTCACGGCAAAACAAATTCGAATCTGGCCCGTTCAGCGCCTCATCCGCTTGTGCTAACGAAGCAGTAGTAAGAGCTTAAGGTATTATAGTGAGTTGATCGCTTAGCGAAACAAAAGGTTTCTTTTGTTTTCCATTCAACAAAAGGTCCCCAGAGGACGCCCTTGGAAAAATGTGTTTTTTTGCATACGTAATATCTCAAAAAGGAAGCAAACTTCAGGGAAAAAACATGCAGAACATTGTTTGACACACGGAAACAAAACTGCATGCGAAATTTGGAGCGTTTTCGACAAAGTTCACTTTTCAGTAAAAAACCTAATGCCCTTTTTCCACCGAAGCCTTCAATTACACACACACATATACACACACTACACTATATCTTCTTTTTAAAATTAAAAAAAACGTGGGCTGGTTAATGTACTGAACAAGGCTGCACTATAAGACTAGTTACATATCAAGGCTTGAACTTCCACTTTTTATGAAAAATATGAAGAATATTATTCTTCTGCGCAATATACAATTCAGTGTGGTATTTTTTACATAACAGTAGTTTAAATGACTGTAAGCTGGGTTTCCTATTATTTCTTTTACAATGGTAAATTACTGATTTTCCGACCAAAATACAGTAATTCAAAAAATCATTACCATTACCAAGGACCCCTACAATAATATCTTTTAAAGATAACAGAATAGTTTCTTTTGTGTTACAATACCAATACCACTTAAAATCATTCCAAAAATTTTGCGAGACAGAACAATTAAATATCATATGTTCTATTTCTTCTCTGCTCTGCTTGGTGGCCCTTTGGGCTGCCAGAGCTCAGCCAAAAATCTTTTAGTTATCAACATTTATATCCAGGCTAAATTTTAACCTACATGTAATCATGGAAAGTGACTTACAAAAAAAATGGAAAACAGAAAGCCCATTTGCTAAGCAAAAACGGCAAATGTTATTCTCTGTAGAATCTGGGAGCTTCTAGAGCACATCCCTGTGTGATGCAAGTTATTGTATATACTTGCTGTTGCTTCACTCTACAGATCTTAGAGACAGACCTTAGAGATGGCTAGATCAATACATGTACCAAATAGACACACTAACTACTTTATACTACTTGTAAATTATACAATAGTAACTTACCCTGCTCCGTATTTGATAATGATAAATCTGTGTGTTGACGACTACAGAAAGGACATAGTAGCCATGGTCACGGGTGCTAAGACGTACAAGGAACAGCCCGTCGACTAATCCCCACTTCTGAAAGAGGTTAATAGTTTCCTGAGGGAAACCAAAACAGAACATAAATCATTTCAGAATAAAAGGGTTTCATTCACTGAGATTCTTTTGCTCAGGAAAAAAGACTGCTATATATATAATCTGTTAACAGCAGGAATTTGAAGCCCATTTCAACTAAAACGCATGCAAACTGTTAAGAAACAGAAAACATACTTCTAAGAGAAAAGGTCCCAAGTGGGACAAATTTTGTCTAAAAGCACCAGAGTTGGGCCAAAAATACTTAAAACGAACAAACAGTTTTATTTATTTGTTACTTTTGAATGATTGGAAAGAAGCATAAAGCATATGAAAAGAACACTGAAAAAAAGATTTGAAGAATAATAAACACAACAGCCTCCATTTGCCAAGAAAAAATAATATGCTCGGATACTTGTCCTTGGACATTATCTGTTTTTCGACACTCAAGAGGTTTAACTGTTTGGTAGATATAACGTCCGCAGACAAAATAATATCCTAGCAAATTTTCATGCCAAATATAGGCTATTGTTTGTATATCAAATGCTTACTTGTGGAATAATAACATCATTGATAATATTAAGTATTTCAGTATGTGAATAGAAGGAATGAAAAAACACATACCTTTCTATCCAAGTTTTCATGTAACCACATCCTTGGCAAAGTCTTTGGAGACTGGACTGGATAATTATCAATTATTTCAGCTATATGCATGTGGCCATATCTAAGGGCAAGGTCCCTGGGTGTGTCTCCTTCTAACGATCTTGGGTGCAGTGGAGCCCCAAGCTCCAGAAGAATCCTCAAACACTCAACATGAGCTCTTAATGCTGCAATATGAAGAGCGACAAATCCAGTCACAGGAGAGCGGTCCTGTAGGTCAGCTTGTCCTTTCCTTACAAGTGAAGAACACACCGCTGCATGACCTCCCTCACAGGCAGCCTGAGAACAATTCAGTGAAGTAAAATGTGTGTTATCAGACATATTTAATACAGTATCTGCTCAAGCTGATGACCAACTAGCCGGTTCTGGGCTCTCAGTAGTTGGGAAGGAAAGAAAAGAAAAGGAAAGAAAAGAAAAGAAAAGAAAGGAAAAGAAAAGGAAAGAAAACGAAGAAAGAAAAGGAAAGAAAAGAAAAGAAAGAAAAGAAAAGGAAAGAAAAGAAAAGAAAAGAAAAGGAAAGAAAAGAAAAGAAAAGAAAAGAAAAGAGAAGAAAGGAAAGGAAATGAAACGCAACAAAACGCAAAATGAAACTAAAAGAAAAAAGAAAAGGAAAGGAAAGGAAGGAAAGGAAAGGAAAAGAAAAAAGAAAAGAAAAGAGAACAAAAGAGAAAAGACAAGACAAGAAAAGAAAAGACAAGAATAGAAAAGAAAAGAAAAGAAAAGAAAAGGGGAAAGAGAGAGAAAAAAGAAGGGATTATCGACTTCCCTTCCTTGCCTCAGTCCCCTTCATTTTTTCCTTGATCGTCCTCTTTTCATTTGTTCATCGCCAACTAGACCCAACTAGCAAGAGCCTGAAACGGTCTAATGGCGAACAAGGGAGAGTTAAGTATCAACTTAAGTAATTTACTAGGTGAATTACATGTCAGTAGCTAGCAATGAATTGGCACATATTACAAAAGATTTTGCACACAAAAGATATTGCACACAAAAAAAAGATATTGCACACAATTTCTCTCTGAATTGTATGACAACAATTTATGATTACTCAAATAAATTTTTGAATAAAAAAAATGTCTTAAAATGTTTTGGCTCAGAGGGTTGATAGAATTTTCCATACACATGTACAAACAGTAGGAAAGCAAAGTGCTAGTGTTTTTACTAAAATAGTTTCTGAGTTAGTTTCTGCCGCACTCCTTCGCAGCCCTTATCTTGTTTAATATTGTGATGTCGAGGTGGCCTCTCCTATAAGCCTGGTGGTTTCTTGAGAACTCCTCACCTAACAACTTGCTGTATATTATTATTATTATTATTATTTATTTTCTTTTTTCTTTTTTAATCTGTTGTAACATAAAGGCAAATAAATGATGATGATGATGATGATGATGATGATGATGATGATGATGATGATGATGATGATGATGAAGCATTAAGGAAGTGTAATCGACATGCAGATGCCTTAGGTATGCAGTTATAAATGTTGTAACTGGATATCTGAAGTTGGATGCACACATGATAGCAAATAAATTAGGTGACAGATAGGTTAACAGAGAACCAACTAGAATGAAGAAGTTTACTGTAGACATAGATACAATTTGAGATAGAGGCTTTAACATTGTTGGTCTACTAAATGTAACAGCAAACAAAACAATCAGCTGGAGCTCACAGTAATTTTTGTTAAGTTACTTCCTTTTGCAAAGCACCCAGCTGACTAACTTCTGACACTGCATGCAGTACACTGTGAGATAGAGATTCCCTTCTCTTTCTGCTCATAGGGAGATGAGAGGAAACCTTGGTGCATGCAAATGCTTGATAGTCCGATCAGTCACCACCCACAACCAGGGACAAATAAACTAAAAATACTGGTTTTTTACAAGTTTTAATCAGTTTAATAACATTACTTATACATAATAATGATAATGATAATGATATTGACGATATTGATATTGATATTGATATTGATATTGATATTGATAATGATAATGGTAATGGTAATGGTAATGGTAATGATAATGATAATGATAATGATAATAAGTAATGGTAATGGGACTGAGTGGAGTCCAATTCAGCCTGTAATCATACAAGTGATAACAAAATCAGACAACCACGCAGCGGGAGGGCGACTTGTTTATCACAAGTAGCCAAGTTATGAAAAAGGGAAAATTTGCATTGAAATACTGACAAAGGAGGCATAAACAATCTAAAATAAAGGCTACTGACAAAAACACAAAAGCAGGTGCATGCGCACACAGCACGTAATTACAACTTTGAATGTGATTGGTTGATATAATCTACATCTTTGAATGGGATTGGCTTATTGAACTGTCCGATAATAAATTGTCCAATAATAAACTATCCAATAACAAACTGTCTGATAACAACTTGGCAAGTGAATTAGTGGAAAATAGGACTTTTTTGAAACCAATCACAAGCAAGGAAATTGTTTTTTTTTATGATTATAATGATGATAAAATGATTGCGTGAACACATTTCCCATGAAATGGTATGACACATGCAACATGCTGACATAGTTCACGCATGCACGATAGGAAATCAAGTCATTGTGAGCAGAGGTTCCCTAGCTATTGACTATTACCAAGCAGAAAGAGAAGAGAATCTCTTCCATGGTTCACTGAATTTTAATACATTGTACCTTGAGCTTTGGTCACATGGTTAACATAAATTTTGATCTGAAATGACTTCTAAATATTTAAAATTCCAAAATGCTTTACTTGGGGTAAGATGAGCTATTTCTTAAATAGCTTATCTTACGGGTAAAGTATAAAGACTCATTGATTCTGCATATGTATTTTCTCAGTCTTCATTTAAACAGGTAGAACCCACAAGTCATATGGCCACAAAGCGATTCAGTGTGGATTTCAGCCAAGACAATCGCTAACAGGAAGTAAGTTCTATGAAGAAACTCGATTCTTGTTAATTAGATTTCAAAGTGGTCAATTTTACCTGCAACGGCGTGTTCCCACTATCGTCTTTACACTTCGTGTCCGCACCATGTTTTAATAAGAGCAAAACAATGTCTTGATACCCTCGAAACGCAGCTTCGTGGAGTGGTGTTACTCCCTGTTCATTTCTTGTGCTCACATCGGATTGATTTCCTCCGGTCAATAAACCCGACACTAAATTGAGATTCCCCTCTGCACACGCAAGATGAAGAGGAGTTGTCACTCCATGTTTTCTACATGACGTAGGGGGCGGATTCCCCTTGCAAAACTGCGAAAGTCTGATCGGGAGGCCGTCTGCTTGCTCTGTGTAGTACTCAATAAGTGTATCCAGCCCTTCAAAAATGGGACCATCATCTATGGAATAATAAATACCTCCTCGACATTGAATCTGGAAATGAAGTGCTTGATTCACATGCCATAGTGACAAAACAAAGTTGTCTTCAGCGCCAGCTTTGTTTCTCACGAGAAATAGCCCCTCTTGCCGACCATTTTGGAACAAGATGTCGATGGCTTGTTCACGAGTGATCCGTCCGTGATACCAGCTACAATCGTTCAGAGTCGCGGACATGTTTCGCTCTGTTCCAACCATCTAGGAGTGGGGTCATTCCGTACACACGAAT
The DNA here is from genome assembly GCA_019787425.1 of Platygyra sinensis. Taxonomy (NCBI): domain Eukaryota; kingdom Metazoa; phylum Cnidaria; class Anthozoa; order Scleractinia; family Merulinidae; genus Platygyra; species Platygyra sinensis. Next base: position 104,069 of record JAHPZR010027731.1, read on the forward strand.
TTCCAGCATTGAATATATTGATAGCCCATGAACGTAGCATATTAGCAAACCGGACGAAGAAAGATTAATCCTCATTCATTCGACACTCAATCACAGAAACGAGGTTGGGTTACACATTGTTTACCGAGTCAAAGGCGAAGTGTAACAGAGATTTAATTGTGCAATTTCTTCATGGGGGTAGTCCACGGGAATAATTGGTCTCACATGGGGTGACTAAATGTGAGAGAATCAGGCGTAAATGATTTCAACAAACGTTTTTGGAAGTCCATAGACCTTTTACATAAATGGTGGCTTAATTTGAATAACAATACTTGGTACATCCTTAGCCTCACATTCATGTTTCAAGACAAAGGAAATTTCACATGAATGCGAGGCTAAGGATGTACCAAGTATTGTTATTCAAATTTAGGCGCCATTTATGCAAAGGGTCTATGGCCGTTATCAAGTCATGCAACAATCCTTACACTTCTGATAACTTCTCCCCTCCCCTCCCCCCTCCCAAATCACCATCACTCATTCAGCTGGAATTTTTTTGAGATTCCTCGGCCATCTGGTTGAACTTCATGACTCCTTTCATAGAAGTATAAGGTAAAAGAAATTCTTTGTTTCAAAAGTTGTTACGCAAGAAATAAATCTTGAAGTTGCTGCATAATCAGTTTATTCCGCTACAGGTTCATTGCCGGATTTCATACCGTGAGGGTCTGGGTATGAGTCCGTCTATTATGGGATTAACAACACAAGACCCATATATTCTGAAAGAGCACACCGACCTTTACAAAATCCTCCAGTTTCGTGTTAATTGGGCCAATATCAAACAAGATACAGCCGTTCAAAAACTTCAAAATTTAGTAACAAATGTATGGATTGCCGGACACTTGTCCGGAAATCCATACATTTCTTTGCAAATTTTGAAGTTTTTGAATGGCCGTATCTTGTTCAATATTGGCCCAATTAACACGAAACTCAAAGATTTTGTAAAGCTCGGTGTGCTCTTTCTGAATATATGGGTCTTGCGTTGTTAAGGCGGGTGTAAACCCGAATTTAAGTGAAATTTTGGTAAGTTTAAAGAGAGGTTGAAAGGGGAAAAAAAGGGTTTTGGAACACCACCAAGTGTATCTACCTCTTTTTAACTTCAAACTCTAATTTTAAAACAACACCAAATCTTCCAAATTTCCTATTTCCATCAATTTTACTAATCCTTTGAGAAAAACTATTTATCTCCAAATATATCTAAAAATCACCAAAAAATTTACAAAAAGACCCAAAACATAGATATGTGAAACGAGCACAGAGATACGAGATATTTGCATTAAAAACATAAAACCCAGCCAAAATACGGCTTTCGAGTGTACCCCCGCCTTAATCCCATAATAAACGGACTCGTACCCAGGCCCCCAACGTATGAAATCAGGCAATGTCGGTACATTGCAGCATGAAACAGCGGTATCTGAGGAAGGGAATGCGTGAAATGAGGATCGTTACCATGGAAACTAAGCTCAAATGGTGGACAAACTTGAATGATAGGGTTTTCGCCAAAAGCAGGAAACGATAAAAGCTTCTCAGTCTGTTATTTCAAGCACGATGTCTTCAGCGGGTACAGCAAAGAAACCTGCACCAATCATTCGTACAGTGGTACCTGGAAATCGAACACTTGAGGAAATTTACGAAGAAGAAGCTCGTGAGATCGTAGACGAAGCAATTGACAATGCTCGGCGAAGATTATCGGCGTACGCCAGTGGGGCGAAGGAATCAGACATTCCTGATGTTAAAGATGATGAACCCACAATAGATCCTGAGACTGGATATGAGATACCCAATATCAAATGGATGACTTCTGAAAACTTCACAGTGGCTGGAGGATTAGAAAAGGTTGAGGAATTTATCCAGGTAAGTTCATATGCATTGATGAGATAGCTACATACATACATACATACATACATACATACATACATAACTTTATTTGATAACGCAGGTTAAAAATTTTCGCAACTTTACAGCTGATGTGGACCTGCCTAAACTAAATCTAAAGCTAAACTAAATCAATAATTATGTGAGATACAAGTATGATACAATTAATAAATTAAATAAATTAAGTAAACCAATAATAATTTTAGTAATAATAAAAATCTGGTTTCATGTTATATATAACATTACTTCCCTTTCCAAAATTAATATTCATGATTGTTTGCTTGGATTGTTTTAAATTATATTTAAAAATAGATGAATTTGGTGAATCTTTAAGATAATCTGGTAGTGCATTCCATGCTATGGCAGATCTGTGAACAAAAGATCTACGACCCAATTCGGTTTCGGGCCTATTAAGTACAACATTCAAAGATTTTCTTAGGTTATGGCTGTTAGAGTTCTTGGTCACCAAGTAATTAATTTCCCGTAGCCCTAAATTATAATAAGCATTATGTGTAATAGTTAAAACACGAAACTTATAAAAATACTCCAAAGGCATCCAGCCAACCTTAGAAAGTATATCACTATCCTTAAAACTATTTGGTAGCTTGTGTATCAACCTAGCAGCTCTGATGTGAATCATTTCCAGGTCCTTGAGCTTGGGTCCAGACCCCCAGATCACAATTCCATATAGAACACTTGGGATTATTATCTTATAGTAAAAAGTCTCTAGGATAGATGTAGATAGAAAATTTATACGTCTCAACATTTTGATTTTGGCATTAAATGAAGATCGAGCCAATGTAATATGCTGAGACCAAGAGAGCTTATCATCGATTGTAACCCCAAGGCACTTGGTAGAGGCCACATACTGAATGGTGTCCTCACCCCACTTCAGGTGTTTCAAAGGACCTATGAAGGGGGTGGTACTTAAGATCATTGCTTCGGATTTACCTTCATGTAAAATCAGTCTGTTACTAAGGCACCAGGAATTAACCTGGTCTAAAACAGCCTGTAATGCTGTTGTTATGTCATCAACAGTATTCCCTACCACATATATTGTGGTGTCGTCAGCGTACATATAGACCTCTCCACTAGTAATAGAGTCAGGGAGGTCATTAACATAAGATGCAAACAGTCTTGGTCCTAGTAAGGACCCTTGAGGAACCCCAACTCTAATGGGGTTTCTATCAGATCTAGACTTATTTACACTGGTCCCCTGCATACGGTTGGAGAGATAATCACTGATCCATTTCCATATGTCACCTGCCAAACCAACAGCCTTGAGTTTCTCAGTAAGGATAATGTGGTCCACACAATCAAAAGCTTTGCGGAAATCAATGAATAAGACTCCAACCTTATGACCTCTATCCAGGGCACTCACCCAGGACTCAGTGAGATGAAGGAGGAGACTCTCCGTTGAATAGCCCCTCCTAAATCCCCATTGTCTATTTGTAAGAATGCCATTGGATAACATATGATCATCAATTGAATTACATACTACTTTCTCAAGAAGCTTTCCTGGTGTACTAAGCAAGGATATAGGTCGGTAATTGTTAGGATCCAAGCTGTTCCCTTTCTTAAAAGCAGGGGTAACTAATGACTCCTTCCATTGCTGGGGGAACTTATTACAATCCATGCTTCTTTTGAACACCTCTAACAGACCCTGAATAGCAGAGCCTTGAGCCAATTTAAGATCTTTAGGGAAAATATTATCAGGGCCCACTGCTTTGTTTGGATTAACAGCCTTTAAAACATCTCTAACTATATCCCAATTCAGAGAGAAATTTTCTAAACGTAATATAAAACTTAAGCTTGTTTATACCTATTACAATTTTTGGCAGGCAGGTTGAAGCTAAACATAAGAAAAGAAAATGAGGAAAATGGGAGAAGTTAGAGGTAGCCGTTGGGGGCCCGCGAGTGTAAGATCTCGTACAGCTGCAGTGCCGCATCGGGCCAGTCACTGCAAATCATAAGTTATATATGAGATGGCAATAAATAATAAGGAAAAAAGGATAGTTAAATAGAAGCTAGCCTAGAAATTATAATAATCAAATTTACAGTATATCCTGTCTCGAAAAAGTGAATCACATTTCTTCTATCAAAGCTAAATAGCTGAGGAGACTAGGAGTAGCTACCAAGCCCACTGAGAGCCCATACAAGCAGTGTGTCTGTTTATGTTCGAAATATAAAGAAATGTATGGGAGGATATTGAAGTGTCTTAATATCGTAAACTTATATCGAGGAATGTCTAAGTTAAAGCTCAAAATAAATGTAAACGTACCTCAGTTGCTTTGTACTGTCGTTTCTGTGGCGCTGAATGACGAATTTGAGCGATTTCAGTGGGTTTTGTGTTACTGTTACTATACGTTATAAGAAGGAGACATGGGTGGAAAGCTCATTTTTGACGGGACCAGCGCGAAGCCGATTTTCACGCAGAAATTAGAATCACCTGGCTTCCAAATCGAACACTAGATAAACTGAAAGGTTGGCGCTTCTTCTCTTGGCATTCAATCGAAGACCCATTCAAAATCCAAGCGCTAACCACCAAACAATTTTCAAGAAATGCAGCTTTCGAAGCGATCAGCATCCGTGGCACGGATTTTGTGTGCCAAGGAGCAACCGTCACTCTGTTTGCTCCACGCTGATTGGATGATGTTAAACAATGCCCAGTTACAAATGCCTCATGTGGAAGGGGAGACAGGGGCATATTCATGCCAGCAATTCATCTACTGACTAGCCTGGAGTGAGGCTTATGGCGCGTGATGGAAACCCGACACGAAGACAGCCCTCTTCACTGCCTCTTAGATAAAATTTGGATATTTTAAGCTTAAAGTCTACTGACTAGCCTGGAGTGAGGCTTATGGCGCGTGATGGAAACCCGACACGAAGACAGCCCTCTTCACTGCCTCTTAGATAAAATTTGGATATTTTAAGCTTAAAGTTACCATGCCTTTAAGCTTCAGGGATATAAAAAGCGAAGAAGAAAGTCCATAGCTTTTTCTTTCCTTGTCAACATCAGGATTTGTCTCTTTCCTTAACGAAGAAAACATCGCCGGTTCAATCGTTAGTTCTGTTTACCTTCAGCTTTATCCGGAATTCGAAAATAATCACAAGTAAGTTACGCACGCGAACAAAGAGGGTTGCCGCGCGCTGTGATTGGCTACGCGAGCGGGCAAGATGGAGCCATCTTGCCCGCTCGGGACTACCTGCTGCATCCCGAAAGCAAAATTTCACCAAAAACCATATAATAAATCCTTTATTGACCAAGTTTGTTCGGTCAAGATGGCTGGATATTTGCTGGATATTTGCTGGATATTATGGACCTCGACTTCGTCTCGGTCCATAAACATGCAAAAAAAGAACTTGGCCAATATCCAGCCATCTTGACCTCACACTTGGTCAATAACCCATACATCTTGACTGAACACGTTTGGTCAATAAAGGATTTATTATAATGGCTTTTGGAGAAATTTTTCTTGTGGGACACAACGAGTAGTCCCGGGCAGGCAAGATAGCTCCATCTTGCCCACTCAAGTAGCCAATCACAGTGCAGAATTTGATTCATCTTGCCCACTTGCAGAGCAAGATAAATAGTTTTAAATGCGATTTCAGTATAGAAGCCCCTGCTGGAGATGTTCAAACATGGCAATAGACTAGCATCCCAAGCAGGGCACAAGGAATAGTTCATACAATGTATATGCATAAATGACTACAGAAGAGTGAAGCTATATTAACCATCTTGCAGACATGGGAGCGTGACAGGTGCTGGCTATACTGCATTGACTTCTTGAGAGAGGAAGAACACCCTTACAGTTGGCGATATCGCTACGCCATCAAGTGGAGTATACCAACCAGGAGAAGACCCATTCCAAGAGCAACTGCTTCAGTTTACTTCACTATTGAAGTTAGCAAATTTAAGCCTAAGGTAAGATATTAAATTCATTGAGTGACTTTCACAAGGAAGGAAGGGTTGTGGTCCTGGTAACCCAGTAATTTAGCCAGAGTATCCGTCCAGAAAAA
>JAHPZR010027732.1:0-10988 GCA_019787425.1 Platygyra sinensis
AAAACTTAAGCTTGTTTATACCTATTACAATTTTTGGCAGGCAGGTTGAAGCTAAACATAAGAAAAGAAAATGAGGAAAATGGGAGAAGTTAGAGGTAGCCGTTGGGGGCCCGCGAGTGTAAGATCTCGTACAGCTGCAGTGCCGCATCGGGTCAGTCACTGCAAATCATAAGTTATATATGAGATGGCAATAAATAATAAGGAAAAAAGGATAGTTAAATAGAAGCTAGCCTAGAAATTATAATAATCAAATTTACAGTATATCCTGTCTCGAAAAAGTGAATCACATTTCTTCTATCAAAGCTAAATAGCTGAGGAGACTAGGAGTAGCTACCAAGCCCACAGAGAGCCCATACAAGCAGTGTGTCTGTTTATGTTCGAAATATAAAGAAATGTATGGGAGAATATTGAAGTGTCTTAATATCGTAAACTTATATCGAGGAATGTCTAAGTTAAAGCTCAAAATAAATGTAAACGTACCTCAGTTGCTTTGTACTGTCGTTTCTGTGGCGCTGAATGACGAATTTGAGCGATTTCAGTGGGTTTTGTGTTACTGTTACTATACGTTATAAGAAGGAGACATGGGTGGAAAGCTCATTTTTGACGGGACCAGCGCGAAGCCGATTTTCACGTAGAAATTAGAATCGCCTGGCTTCCAAATCGGACACTAGATAAACTGAAAGGTTGGCACTTCTTCTCTTGGCATTCAATCGAAGACCCATTCAAAATCCAAGCGCTAACCACCAAATAATTTTCGAGAAATACAGCTTTCGAAGCGATCAGCATCCGTGGTACGGATTTCATGTGCCAAGGAGCAACGGTCACTCTGTTTGCTCCACGCTGATTGGATGATGTTAAACAATGCCCAGTTACAAATGCCTCATGTGGAAGGGGAGACAGGGGCATATTCATGCCAGCAATTCATCTACTGACTAGCCTGGAGTGAGGCTTATGGCGCGTGATGGAAACCCGACACGAAGAAAGCCCTCTTCACTGCCTCTTAGATAAAATTTGGATATTTTAAGCTTAAAGTTACCATGCCTTTAAGCTTCAGGGATATAAAAAGCGAAGAAGAAAGTCCATAGCTTTTTCTTTCCTTGTCAACATCAGGATTTGTCTCTTTCCTTAACGAAGAAAACATCGCCGGTTCAATCGTTAGTTCTGTTTACCTTCAGCTTGATTTGGAATTCGAAAATAATCACAAGTAAGTTACGCACGGGAACAAAGAGGGTTGCCGCGCGCTGTGATTGGCTCCGCGAGCGGGCAAGATGGAGCCATCTTGCCCGCTCGGGACTACCCGCTGCATCCCGAAAGCAAAATTTCACCAAAAGCCATATAATAAATCCTTTATTGACCAAGTTTGTTCGGTCAAGATGGCTGGATATTTGCTGGATATTATGGACCTCGACTTCATCTCGGTCCATAAACACGCAAAAAAAGAACTTGGCCAATATCCAGCCATCTTGACCTCACACTTGGTCAATAACCCATACATCTTGACTGAACACGTTTGGTCAATAAAGGATTTATTATAATGGCTTTTGGAGAAATTTTTCTTGTGGGACACAACGAGTAGTCCCGGGCAGGCAAGATAGCTCCATCTTGCCCACTCAAGTAGCCAATCACAGTGCAGAATTTGATTCATCTTGCTCACTTGCAGAGCAAGATAAATAGTTTTAAATGCGATTTCAGTATAGAAGCCCCTGCTGGAGATGTTCAAACATGGCAGTAGACTAGCATCCCAAGCAGGGCACAAGGAATAGTTCATACAATGTATATGCATAAATGACTACAGAAGAGTGAAGCTATATTAACCATCTTGCAGACATGGGAGCGTGACAGGTGCTGGCTATACTGCATTGACTTCTTGAGAGAGGACGAACACCCTTACAGTTGGCGATATCGCTACGCCATCAAGTGGAGTATACCAACCAGGAGAAGACCCATTCCAAGAGCAACTGCTTCAGTTTACTTCACTATTGAAGTTAGCAAATTTAAGCCTAAGGTAAGATATTAAATTCATTGAGTGACTTTCACAAGGAAGGAAGGGTTGTGGTCCTGGTAACCCAGTGATTTAGCCAGAGTATCCGTCCAGAAAAAATATTTGTATGACCACCTACCTCTTTTGATTGTGTGGTTCCAGAAAATATCCATACCCCCCCCCCCCCCCACGGAGGGTTTTTTCAGTTTGAGCCCCACCCCTCCGGATTTTCCGTTCCGGAGGGCTTCACGTTATTCCCCCCCCCCCCCACCCCCTGGAATTTCCAAGATTTTTCCACTTGGTCCCCCCTACCCCCAGGAAATTCCAAATTCACAAATAAAGAGACTTCATTACTTTATTTTGATCTTCTTAGAGCCGAAATGAAATTTAGTTGCGGCCGATTATAGTTACACTTCAGATGACGACGTAAAGCGGCATATTTTTCACGTAGCGATTTGGCCACACCACACTTGCTATTTCATGGAACATTATTTAAGGAGATATTCACTAGGTAAGGAACAAAACTGCTGGATGAGGCTGTGAGAATTAATTTCCTAACAACGACCGTGGAAAATTCTGGACGCGCTTATCTCGCTTTCTCTCTTTTGAAATGTTCAAACTATAAACAACTCAGCTTATTTACACTCTACAGTCGTGGCAGCTCAGCTTTCGTTTGCTCAAATGAAAGAAGTTTCCACTCGAAAAATATCCGAGAAAGAACTGAAAAGTTGACGGTAATGTTCACGTTTTGTAACTTTCTCGAAGTTTTTTAATTTATGCACAGTCGAAACAAGATATCGAATTACTTTGTACGTGCAAGCTATGTTATTACGTCATTGTTATTTTTGTTGTCAAAGTGGAACTCGGGAAAATAACTCAATGCTAATCTCCACGATATTTCTGTATGTTGCAGGTGTAATTTTTATCTTGTATTATGTGCGAACAGTACTGTTATTTTTCGTGTGTGGAGCCTTGAAGTGACTTCGCTTATCAGCGGGAATCATAAGTCGTCACGCAACATGTTTTTTAAAACAGCTGTTTGTCAAATATCGCTTACATTTGCCTTTCACCAGGAATACTTCGATAAAGTTATATGGTTTGATAGTAAATTTCACGCCTTAGAATTTTTTAACTTGTAACACATTTCATTTGTAAACTTACTTTTGAAGTTCAATCCGGTAACTAAACAACCAAATGAAATCTTCGCTGTATCTCGTGGCCGTTCACGGTTACTCATTTCCGCACGTTCGCTCAATACGGCCAATCTTAGGGGACTGGGAACAATATTTTTCTAGTCGGCCATTTGTTTTACTCGACGTTGAACGTGCTGCCCAGAGGTGTGCCTCAGTGGTGTATGTGTCGTCTAACGCTGGAATAATAATTAACAATTAGATTATGAGCTCGAGATTTCTATGAGGTGATAGTTGATGAGGCCGAAGGCCGAATCAACTATCACCTCATAGAAATCGAGAGCGAATAATCTAATTGTTTTAGTAGAATTCTTACTAAAATTTACTTTAAATAACGGTTTCCAATTCTTTCTCGACGTATTATTAAACTTTGTGCCCAAAAAAATATCGCTCGGATTGAATTGGCATTTAAAACTTAAGTTGTATACGGGTGCGCATCATTTTTTTCAATAGTTTCAACTTTTTTAAAGTTAAGAAACAGTAAATGTCCTTCGATAAGTCTTCTCAGGAATTTAATTATCCATTTTCACCAAAACTTTCCTCCGAAGCTTTGGCAAAACGATAAAACGTTGCCATTTCGTAGACTAGCTCCAGCCACTGCACACTAATGGCTGATAGTGTGCAATGGCTCAGCCAATCAGATTACAGCATTTGCATTAGTATACCAGTAGAATTCTACTAATAGGAAATATATGACAAGGAATCCTACGTCTATTTCTACGGATAGAACTTTTCGTTTTTCTTGGTTACCTGAATCAATTGGAAAAATACGTAAGTGTTTATTCGATCGCATTTCAAACCCTCTGGAATGAAAAACTCTTTATGTACCCCCCTCCCCTTCGGAAATTTGTCTCTTTTAGACCCCCCTACCCCTAGGAAATTCCGTGACCCTCCGTGGGGGGGGGGGGGGGGGTATGGATATTTTCTGGAACCACACATTACCTTTTTGTTTGACCTTGTAAAGATAAATTAGTGCTGGATCAATCAGTTTGTCTTCTGTTTCAGACTTTTCCAGTTGAAGTTTACTATATTTTTGAGACGCATCGTCTTGTCCACAGGTATGTGTGAACGAAAATGTTGACTGCAGGGCTGTATACATTCTCTCAAATTTGCATTTAAAACTTGGCCAAACAGACTCGCAAGTGGATGCAAGTTGAAATCTTGGGTCTACTTGTGAGTCCGTTTGGCCAGGCCTTGCATGTACTTGTGACGACTTGCACTCTCTTTGGTCGTGATCAAATTTGCCCGCGAGTCAATGCAGGTTTTTCACCATTTGTCCACCCGACCCAAGTCAACGCAAGTTGAGTGACATCCATTAACCTATTATCAGCCAATGACATACAGGCATACTTGTACCTATTTCTCTGCAGAAGAAGATACCTCAGTTCAAATCTTGAGTAACCCTGTGCTTATATTTCTTTCTTATTCAATATTGTCAGACCTGGTAAAAGTAGGTTTCGTGAAAAGTGGTTAAAGGATATCATAGAGAGCAAGATTCGACTAATGGACTCAGTGAAATTCTAATCCAGTGATCAGAAGATCTGCAGTTCATTGCATGTAGCAGTCTGGAAATACTATTTCATGGTAAAAGTCTACAGAAAACCAGAATTTTAAGATGAACAGCTACTTAGAAGCCTTTTGTTTTCTTGTTTAGCTGAACAGATAGATATTCATTACATGTAAATAAATCTGCCCAGAAACAGTTATGATCTAAGCAAGACATGCTTGTAACATAGTGAGTTATATTTTATATTTAGTTTTTCGTAAACCGGTTTTGTGGCATTAAAGAGAGACAGTTAGCTGTTTCGAGTTTTAGAATCAGGATTCATAATACACAACATCAAGAACAGAATGTGAAAACTTTGTATATCTTCAGAAAAAGCTTAAGCATAGTGTTTGATTGCAGTTTGTTGATCTCTTTTTTAAGATTTGAATCACAAGCTTTCGTTTTAAAACTATATTTTATTTAGAAACTACCTCGACAGAAGTACGGCATCAAATCTCTTCAGCCAACTGTATCTCATTCTGGAATAAGCCTCCCCCAATTGCAGTATACTTACTGTACCTAAAAAAAAGATAGCTTAATGTTTTCTTAAATAACAGAGTAAAGAACAATATTTACTGTAAGTGAAGTATTAAGTGCGTTCTCATCCAAGTCTTGTTGTCTTATTGTAAAATGGTTAAACAAAAGGCGTACCAACAAAGAAAAAATTAAAATATAACCACTGGACAGTTGACAAAAAGGCGACACTTAAGCGAATATTCTCCCATAATTTGCTCATTTCTATGTGTCGATGCCTGTCGACAAGACTGTGTCTAAAAACTTGTTAATAACTCTGTTGCAAAATAAATATGTGAAATTCCCATGTGTAAAATAACAACTGCAATAAATTTATTTTCTATCAAACAATTGAAGAGTTACGCGTTTTTTCCACCCGGTCTCTTCCCGCATTTCTCTGTGAGCCCACAAGGTATTGTATCCACACAAGACTTGACGTCGACACAAATTTGGCCTCTTCAGTACAAAACGAAACGTGCAAGCCAAACTCGCTCGCCATATGCCTACAGTACCCATCAGTGTCCTCACAGAATTCTCAATACCTGGACAAACCTTGACACCAAGACAAGATGACCGCATAAAAGTGACCTCATTGCCCAAAGAAAGCTCGATGCCCACACAAAACTCAATATATCCACTCAAAATTCGATATGGACAAAGCTTGCTGGGTCACCTCGATTATTGGCAGGTTCATCCAATTCATCATTTGTCTTGTTCCTCTGCTGGTTCACTTTCTGGTTCCCTTGGTTTAGTCCTCGGTTCAGTTGCGGCTTCTCTTGCTGATTTACTTCACGAGCCTTTTCTCGGTACTTCCTAGCTCGCGTAGTTCACCTGCTGCATGGTATAGTTGGTTCAGGTGTCGGTTTATCTGCTCCTTGGTTCACAAGTTTGCTCTTGTGGCTCACCTCAGTACTGGCCTACTTAATTTACGTGCTGGCTTTATTGGTCACCCCGCAAATGCAGTTGGCTAACTTGTAAACCCAGCTCATAGTTGACTTGCAGTTAAACTGGTTCCCTTGCTGATTAATCACTTGGTTCACTTGCGAACTCACATGGCTCTCTTGCTTGCTTACTTTGTCCACTTGTTCCCTTAGTTTACATGACGCATTACTTCGTAAGCTTGGTTTTATTTTGGTGGCCTACTTGCTGGTTCACTTCATTTTTGACCTGGTTCACCGTGCTTTATTTTTTCATTTCGTTCATATCCCGATAGATCAATTGTTGATTCACCTTGTTGAGTTTTTATTCAGTGCTGCATGGCTCGCCTGTTTCAGCTGCTGCCGGTTTAACTTGCATGTTTCCTTGCTAACTAAAAGGCTTTATTTAAAGAGGGAAAACACTTAACAGTAGTCCTAAGACACTGATGACTCCGTGGCCCTCAAAAACGATTACAAAACTGATAAATACAACAACTAATAACAATTAAATATACCATTACCAAGGAAGATTTCAGCTAGATAAAATATAATAAATATACAATTACAGTCTATAGGAGCAGCGCAGCCTTTTATTCAGCTAGAGAGGATTTAACACATTATGCTTAAAACTTGCTAGCGAGCCACTATTTCTGAATATGGGCATTCATGCAATTCCAGTCCTTCAGTTATAGTCCTAATAGTGAAAGTACGACCTCCTTCTGTTTCAGTTTCGTTTATACTTAGGGCACATCAGATCTTTGTTTGGATGCCTAGTGGCTCGATTATGAAGTTCTGAATTTCTAACTAGTAGACTATTAACTAGGCGTATAAATATAATTGTAGACCCGCTTATACACTAGTGGGCATCTCTCAACTAGAGATTGTCTAGTAAAAGGGAGCCAGTTTAGCTTATTAAATAATACGACGGATCAGTGTAAGTCTTTCAGCATCGAGTATAATGCGTGCCGTTCTTTTTTGAAGTTTTAAAACACTTTGAAGATGTTCGATATTGCGGCTGTCGCATATCATACTCCCATACAGGAGGATTGGTTTTATAACACCATCGTAATAGGTTTCCCTTTGACGTTGCTTAATTAAGAAATGGGCTAATATACTGGTTCACTTACTTCATTTATACTTGAAGTTTCATTTCTTTTAGTCGTCAGTACACTTGCACTCGTTCATTTGCTGGCTTACCGTTTCTGTTCACTTTTCCAACTTACTGATCTTATTGTCTCTTATGGGGCTGGTTCAGTTAGTGAACTTCCTAGTTTTCTTGACCTACATGATTTTCTGGTTACTTGTGCCACTTTGGAGTTCTGTTACTGCAAGTGCTGGTTCACCTCCCTAACTTGCCGATACGGTTTATAGTTCACTTGTTGACTCACTTCATTTGCCTGCTGATTCCCCCTTCTAACTTGTTCATTGTCTGGCGCACTTTGTTCAGCTTTGCATCTTTTTACATGCTTGTTCACCTGGTTGACCTTCTGGTTCACTTCCTTTGCTTGCAGATTCAGTTGGATTACTAGCTTGCTAGTTCACTTGGGCTACTGTCGCTGGTTCCCGCGTTGAGCTGCTGGTGGTTCGATCAGCTGTTGGTTCCCTTCCTCTATTTTCTAGTCTACTGGCTAGTTTATCTGGTTCACTTCTTACTTTTTCTTTTTTTCTCAGGCTCCTGATGCTGGTTATCTGGGTTCGTATGCTGTTTCACTTTTTTGCTGGTTCACTTTGTTCACATACGGTTCACTTTGTTTCATCTGCTTGGTACACCTGCTGGTTTTCCCGGGTAACAGTTTGTTGGCTCACCTTAACTACCTCTTTAACTGACTTAACTTGCTGGTAAGTAAAAAAATTAGACTTGCCTCAAGTTTACCTTTGATTAATCCATCGCTTATTCATCTCCCATGAGGGAAAGGGAGAAGAAGGGAAGAGGGCCAGGGAAGAAATATTGCAAGGACTTTTAGAAAGTCTATGAGATAATTCATGGTAAAACTCGTCGTCTGCCGGGAAGCCGCTAAACGAAAACCTCGGCAAACGCGCGTCTCTCCCCAATCTCCCTCCACCCAGTCAATCTATCCCTATTCTCTTTCAGACGCACACGAGGTTAGATGGGAAACACCCATTTCTCAAGTAACATTTTCGGTAATTTTCAGCTATTTGTTCAGATTTCAGTCCAATTCTCGGCCATCAGTGTCTCAGTTGACACTTAAAACCTCATCCAAACCCTTTTCCACACCTGTTTCAAATGTTGCGTTTTGTCTTTCACTGGTTATTCACTAGTTCACTCGAAGGTCTTTTTTGGGGGTCGGTACATTTCGCTGAACCCCAGTCCAAGGAGTACCGCGATGGACTACCGAATTAATTGGACTGCTATATGGAGTATGTTCCTAAATGGACTGCTACATGGACTATCTTTAGAGACTACACAATGGTCTATCTCAGTATTCGGACTACCTGAAAAAAGAAAATATCCACCCCCGAAAAAAGCTTGTTTTTTTTCTGACAATCTGAAGGTGCAAACTGTTGGAAAGAATAATAAAACTATCATTGAAAGTGAAGAATGATCATCGCAATAAATTTTGCACTTTAAGCAATTGGAAAGAAGCATCGCACCGGCATCGCGGAGGTCACGGGTTCGAATCCCGTTGAAGCCCCGACTTTTTCAGGCTTCCTCTTTCCAATTACTTAAATTGGAAAATTTATTGCGATGATCATTCTTCACTTTCATCTACAACGATCTACAACCGCAGTTAAGCCCCAAAGTTAGAAGGGGGGGGGGGGGGGGATATTGACTTGGCAGGCTTTCTGAGTAGAGTCCTGGTTGTTATGACCTATCATAGCCATTTCGACGAGTCTGCATGACATTGCGTTTTTCAACTGGAAAGAAAGGGTTTTTACAGTAACCTCTGTTCCTTTCAAAAATAATATCTTGATTAATAAAGTACTGTGGTGGAGGGAAATCGCATGTCATCCTTGACAATGTAATCTGCTGTTAGGCGGAGGGAAAGACGCAGGGGATTTTCACAATTTAAAGGACGCCAGGGTCAAATTCTCACTGCCCGCATTTAGTGAGTGTCAAAATTCCATTCCTTGGTAACTTGTTTCGGGCAGAGTCAATATTCCCAACATTATTCTTTCCATCAGCATGCCCTGTTGATTGTCTGAAAAATCTTTCTTTCTTTTTGGAATTTCTCCCTTTTTTAATATAATTCGTATAGATAGTCCATATGGATAGTCAATTTAGGTAGTCAATTTAGGTAATCCAATGTACCTACCCCTTCTCTTGGCTCACTTGCTGCTTCACCGGGCCTTTTATCGGGTTTACCTCGGTGTAAAAACCTGTGAAGGTTTTCTTTGTTTTGTAGCTATTGTTAGAGTTAGGGTCTATTGTGTTGACTTCCCTGTTTTCTTTGTTTTACGTCACTGGTTTTACGTTCACATGCCAGCTCTCGTATCTCAGCACAGGGAGCCCTCACATCCGTTTAGAATCAAATTAGCGTTATTGCGCGTGTTCTTTGTTTTGTAGCCGCCATTTTGAATTTTTAATACGCGCGCGCTGTAAATTGCGCGGTCTACTTGTGAGAAGTCTGGAACCGAGATTATGGAAGTCTGGGACTCGCAAATTTCTCGGAGGATCCGATCTCCCACCGAAAATATTAAAGTGACAAGTGACACTTTTTTCGTCGCATGTCTCTGCCTGTTGGGGGGAACGGAAATAAGGTGTGAAGAAGAGATCGGAAGTCAAAATGCGGGTTTGGTGACGCGCGTACACAGCGTTGCAACAAGGTAGACCAGTGGCTTCCTTTTAATGTCTGTTCCGCTACGCAGCGAACGGAGTCGAGGTTTCGCTGGAATGCAAAGGGACAAGGCACCAGTGGAGTGGCCCCGAAGCGAAGGCGGGGACCCGACTGAAGGATCGATGCTTGGACGGTTGCTATGGAAACCGACGCCAAATAGACGAGCTGAAAGTGAGGAAGGCTCCAAGCAGCGCTAGGGGTAAAGAACGTGGTGCTTGACACTTTGCACTCCTTGACGAATAACGAGTGGGTATGCGGAAAATTTAGCGGACGGGAAGATAGACGTAAATGACCGTAATCGCAGTCGAAAGGACACGACGGCGCGACCTATGGCGACGAGAGTAACTGCGAGGCTGCCCGGCAAAGAGTAACTTAAGGGGACGCACGTATACGCGGGAAAGGCTGGACACCGGACAGTGCAAGTGGTCGGCGCACGGAAGGAGGAGCCGGACTTCTGTGCCGAAAGTTTCGGTCTCGAAGGTCTTGAAAGAGAGCAGCATGCATGGCAGACGGATAGAGTAGCTATGAGAGATGCCCTGTTGAGTCGAAGCCAAACAAGGCCGTACGGAAGGCCGTTCAGACTAGCATAGCCTTGACAGATTTGGCGAGGTTCAACGAAGAGCGAACGAGCGCCATGAGATTCTGAGTGACCGAATTTGAGGCAGATGGAGGGAGACTTTCGGAAACTGGACCTGTCTTATACCACGAAGCACGTACACACGGCTATGGGTGGCGACCAGCGGGTTATTCTGACCCAAGTCAGTATGCAAATAAACGTACGGCACACACGTAGCTGTTCCCGGTGCGGTAGGATACTGACGAGACCAGGTGTCCCACGAATATTTGCAGTGTTAACTCAGAACGGGAAGCGATAGGTGTGGAGAAAGCCATGTGTGACAAAACAAATCGGTAAAGCGGCGTTGCAGAGTGATAGCGGACAGAGCCAGGCTGATAAAAAAAAGCGATTCACGCGCTGATGGTGACGGTGATGCTGACGGTGAGTTGAATTCCTCTTGCAGGCACTGGAAGGATGATTAGTACTGG
>JAHPZR010027735.1:5000-20000 GCA_019787425.1 Platygyra sinensis
CTTTGACTCACTACTTTTGTTTTAAAAGTCGGTATACCAGTCAACTTAAATAAAACAAAGCAAAGCACAATTTTATTGATTGAAGATTCATGTTATCAACTCGGTTTTTCTTTTATCTACTTCGTCTTATTGACCAATAACAAAGGCCATACTGGGAAAGTGACTACCAGAGCTCTTGACAGTATGGCTGAAAACCGCGAGGTCCGTATGTTCGAGAGGGTTCAAGGGTAAATATTCTCCCGGGCCGGGTTGTTCAAAGCCCGATTAAGCTATCCCAGGGTTAGCGAGAATTTTTATTTCAGTTTTGTAACTCTTTGGTGAGGTGTTCTGTTTATATTGTTTAGCTTTCAGTTTTGACCTGTAGTAATCTCAAACTACACCAAACGTTAGAGGCGAAACACATTTTTAAATAAGAAAACGTAATGCTTCAGTTAACGTTTAACCCTGGGTTAACGTTAACCAGCTTTCGAACAACCCGCGGCCCAGGTTTGGTCCTGCCGAAATAAACGTGATAAATCAAGCCACAGAGAATGTTAGAAGGAAAAAAAAATCCCGCGATCACGGACTAGGACATATACAGACAGCTATTTCAATGCAATTCAATCTGATCAATAGCAGACTTAAACTTAGCCTTTTTCTAATCTGATGATTACAAATCGTTAGAGTCAAAAATAGGGCAGTAAAGTTAGAAAAAAAGAATGAGAAGTATGTGGAAAACAACATAGATAAATGATTAGGAGCCCTGGGAAAGGAGAAGGTACATGCGTACATAGTTGTTAGTTTCTACGACAATCGAGTCTCAATAAGAATAAAACGCAAACAGCGGTTACAAACATTTGCTTGAACTGCATAACTTTTATAACTTTTAGTCTCAATACTTTTTTACCTTTTGCTAGGCCCAGAACAATAATATCCGTGGACTAAGATGACACTATTCAGTGGACAGCGTTGTTTGTTTTGATAATGCTATCACTCACCACTGCTTTACTACTCAACTCGGTAAATGGCCGTAAATGGCTTTAACCATCACCTTTTGAACGTATATGAAGCCTGAAGAGACAAAAATCACCCCTTTACATTGAACTCCCGGTGGAAGAAAAAAATGGTTATCCTTAATTGTCGCCAATGTCTGTAGAATTGCAAGTTTTGCAATGATCTTTCGTGTAGTTTGGAGTAATTGACTCTCTCGATCGGGGTTCTAAGTAGAAGAGCGGCAAAGCCGTGACACACGTTGCGCGCTGGGCGAGCCAAAAAGTGGGCCGAGTACGAAACCAAAATTGACGACAGTGAGTTGCATTTTAACGTTTGTCTGTGTTGTCAATAGATTCTTCATCAAGTTCCCCACGCAAAGAGGTCATCTGTACAACATCGCGGAAGTGCAGAGTTCATTCTGTTTTGTTTTTAGCTAGAAGTAATTTAACTACTTATGAATCAATTATAAATGAATATAAAGTTTTATTTCAAACAGCGTCACACAGTGAAACAGCAATGTTGGAAAAAAGAACAGAAGACCGTGGCGGTAACTTAACTTTCAATGTACTTGATAGCTTTTAGTTGGTGATATGTACGTGATTTTTGCTTCTATTGTGAGGAACCCTATAGCTGTACCCACAAACAGTAGTAACGGCTAGTGTGACGGAGGATTTTAACCATGCATACGATCAATTCTTGTTAGAGCAGTATCTGGCGAGTTTCCTTGATTGGATGGATCCAGACCGCTATTCCGGGCTGTATACGATAGCATGCAAATGAGCACACAGTCGCGCTAAAGGAAGTTCAATCAATGGCAAGTTTGTCAAGTTTGCTGATGCCGGGATCAAGTGAAACTCTACACCGCCACAGACACTTTTCCAAGCACGATTTTTTTCTCTCAGCAGGTGTTGCTGAAAGACCTCTCCGCCATTTTACGCTCGGATTGATCAGACGCTTAGCAGAGGGCTTTTACCATATTTCAAGTGGCGTCGAAGAGATCTTTTGTTTCCGGGCATTAGAGCTAATGTGTAGTTTGACAAGCAGTTTTCTGTTAGTCTTTTAAACGAAGCTTTTTCGGCGCGTTGTGACGGACGTCTGACCATTTACTTTCTTTTGTGCTATCAAAATCTTTTCAAACGTGTTGTGAGGGTGTGACAGATCGCATTTAATAAACACAATGGTTCAACTTATTAGCCAATTTGCTGTCAAAACATGTTTGTTTTACAATTATCACAGCTCTCAAGCTTTACACTATGCGGAATTATAACAAACAATCCACCACGGAAAGTTCTGCAAAATTTTCGTTTAGAGGTCCAGAAACGTAACGGAACAAAGATATCTATCGTCGATTTTAAAGGTTTACGAGGGATCAACAACTTGAGCCCAAAAAATAACGTTCATTAGCATTGGCCCCAAAATTTAAAACGCGTCATTCTGTTATGCAGCATGTGTGTATATATTGTTCTTCAATGTTTAAATTTGGCGTAAAAATAACACCCACACACACACAGAGGACTCCGTAAACAGTGTGTTCAGTTTCAGTAAACTATGGGTAGATCATTCGATAAGCGACAATCAAAACCAACCACTCAAGATTATTGCAAGCTGTTATGTTAGGTCAGCCCGTTTTGAGTGAAATAACAAGTTTAACACTTAAGAATGATCAAAATTATCTATAACGAACCGACCGTAAACAAGGAAATTTAGAACATTAAGTTAGCGTCTGAGAGCTTATCTTAACTCCAATTCGTTATCAGGTAATAAATTCAATGGGAGCTCAATAGCGTACCAGTGTCTGACACAAAGACTGGGTGATAAAACACCATATTGCCCGCTCATTGAGTACTAACAAGTAATGTTATGCCAGAAAAAGCCAGACGTTGAATTTTTGGTGTGTCCTTTAATTCCTGCCGCTCAAGATGCTTTTTGTGTGTGTGTGCTTTTTTTTTACTTTTATGAGGAGTGGATGGTCCAAAAAAATCTCAACGGCAGTTAGGGGACTAGCAGCAGCAACTGCAGCAACTACAGCAAAAGTATGAAACAGTTTTGAAGTATCAACTCCGAATTCTTTAGTAATGCTGTGGTAAGTAAATGTATTTTTTTTTTCGGATTTTTTCTTGATGTATTTGTGGTAAAAACTTTGCAATCCAACCAGATGGCCCCATTTGCATTGGACGTGATTTTGGAAATGATCCATGTAGCACCCCTTTCAAACCGCACGATGGCGAAACGTGCCCAAGATATATCCGAAGACGACACCTGATATTTTCACCTGAAATAACTAGAAACATTTGAATGCAGGTGGACCCGTTTAGAGGTAGAACTTTGATTTTAGTTGTGTGCTTTATTGTTTAGACTCGTGGCCGAAACTAATCAAAAATGAGTCAGTCTTTGATCCTCTCCTCTCGGAACTTCGAGCCATGTCTCGCCTGGATTCTTCATTCAGAAGGCGAGCACATATCAGTCTGTGTTAGCTCAGAGTATCTCAACTGAATTGAGTGAAACGAGAAGATAGCATTAGTCATCTACTCTATTTGAGCATCACTATACGGTCATTATAAGAAAAATTAATATGAACTAAATCCATTGTTCTTCGTGAAACGGAGAAGCCTCAAACAAAGTTTAGAAAACAAAATATTATGATGTAATCTGCTGGCGGTATTAAAATTTGTGGAAGTTACCCCTCCATATTTCACTGACACATGATGTCGGCTAATTGCGGTATGACACGTTAAAAAAATATATATT
The DNA here is from genome assembly GCA_019787425.1 of Platygyra sinensis. Classification (NCBI taxonomy): domain Eukaryota; kingdom Metazoa; phylum Cnidaria; class Anthozoa; order Scleractinia; family Merulinidae; genus Platygyra; species Platygyra sinensis. The sequence goes on from JAHPZR010027735.1 coordinate 8,721, forward strand.
AGAGATCGGTAAAGGGTATTAAATTCCGTTTCTCTGTTTTTGTTCTTTTGATTCTGGTTTCAGCTAGTGTACAAGCAGTGTCAGCGAGGCTATCAGAATAAACCCGAAAATGTAAATGCGAGGGATTTTAGTTCAGATTTAAGTTCATTTCTTTACGGTGTATTTTTTTCAACATTTTGTTTCTTTGGGAAAGAAAAATCGCATGCATAATTCTACAACGTTCTGTTCAAAGGCCCCTAATTTAACTTGATTTCACAAAAAAATAAAACAACATTAAAAATGCTAATTAAATCAAAAGTAACAAAGGGCCTCTTTATTGCCGACAAGTGCCTGGTAACCGAACCACGGCACGAAAAAATGTAATATTTTCCCATCAAACGCTTGGCAAAATGGCGTTTTGTATTTAGCCAGAGAGGCGTTTATCTTACCTTAAGATGTTTCAGGTGTCGTAAATTCTGAACACATGAATTAAATTACATCGCTACCCACTCTTGCAGTATGTCGATCGATGGCCATTTTGTTGTGCTGCTTCGCTAACTGGTTAATTTTGATCTCTCGCAGAACGATCCTTCCACAGAACCTCGGAGCCCTGAGAATGGAACTTTTAATTGCCTTCTAAATGATCTTGCTTCTGCTCATAGAGTCATCAACTCCCGTTATTGTCACGATGACAGGAAAATGAATTCACTTTTTTTTTTTGCTTGAAAAGAAACGGTCACTTGTAAAAAGGCTTACATTAATTGCCCGAGATTGCGAAACCCTATTCAACTCTTTGGAAATAGATTATTTGACACCTCTTTGAATAAAACCTTTTACAAACTAAGCTCTAGTATTCTAAACATGATAAAATGTGAATTTTTTACTTCTTCTGGGTTTTCGCGTCAGGCAAATGTTTCGTGGTCGCCTCGCTAGCTCTTGACACGAGGGGCAACTCATCAGTTTCCTTAAACATCAAGACGTGTTTGTTAAATTCATGCGTTATTAAATACACGTGCAGTCTTCGATCCTCCGAAACGGATAATAAGCGGTCAAAAGGCTTCGGCCATTCATAATCCTGTATTCCCATCACTTGTGGTCGACACTCTTACACTGCCTCCGAAATAATAAACCAAAACAATTGATTTCTCTCATTCTCCAAAGGATTTCAAATGATTATGCAAAAAGCCTTTTATCAGGACATGTGGCTCATTGAGTGAAATCATGTTTATTAAATGAAACCTAGTTCACTCACACGCCTGTCTGTTTGATGGGGAAATCGCCCGAAGACCTCTTTTTGAGGCGCTGCTAGGCCATGTGTGGTCAGCCTGGCCTATGTTTATCGTTCACCATCGTCCACACCCTGCCGATAAGCTCTCTGAAAAGATATTACGCACATGGGTAAATTGGGGTTATCGCTCGTAAGTGATTGTTTATTGTTTTATAGTTGTGATCAGGCGATGCAGATGTGCTCAAGTTTTTTCTTTTCAATCTGTGCAACGTTTCGTCTGTTCCGGGGTACTGTTAAAAAAGGTTCACACCCCGTCCCAAACTCGAATGAATGCTCAATTCAACCTGAACTTTACGTTTCGTTTTTTTCTCGCACTTTAAGACACTCGACCCTCAAACAGGAGTTATTCCCCATGACAAGGTTTGATGGGAGAGCGTGTCATCATTGTCACATTGTCATTTTGCAAACCGCCACAAAGTACTCTTTGACTAGGTGATTGTTCAGTGAACTTTCTTTACGGCTTCTGTAAATATTTGTGCGCACTGTTCATTGTTCATCATGAAATCTCCACTGTGCTACTACAATTTAGACATTTAAATCCACCGGCGCCAGAGGCTAAGTCACTTGTGTAGCATTTTAAAAACAGCCATCTTATGCTATGTGTGTATTTTTTTTTAATTTAGATAGAAGTGAAATTAAAATTGAAATTGAAAAAAAAAAAAAAAAAAAAAAAAAACGAAAGCCGACGTTATGAAGTCTGTCGTCTCTTAGTGAGCCGGGTGTCTTGTTATTTCAAATTATTTTCTATCGTTTCCTCGATGCTTGTATTTTTTGGAAAGTGACCACTTCACCACTCACAAATCGCTTATTTCGATCTAAGCGAAATCAATCTTTAATTTCTAACCTGGATTGATTTCATGTCCTCTAGCGCATGCGCGTCAGTCGCTTCCGAAGCGCTTCCAAATTTGTTTGAAACACAAAGTTTGAAATGTGCGAGAGAATTTTCACAATTAGAACACAGATCCATCTCAGGTTTTAAACATATTTTCAAATAGAATCTATTTGTTCAAAAAATCGATTTTTTTTATTTTTTCCGAAACATTGAACACACATTGAGATTTGTATCAGGACTTCTTCGTCATGTATTAAAATCAAATCTCGCTCTGCAGAAGCTGAATTGCTTTAGTGACTAAATTAATTTATTTTCTGTTTTGAACCCTTTTAAACAAATACGTCCTGAAAAAGCTAATCCAACTTTCACTTAATTATAATAATTTCTTGTTTATTAACGACGAAAAAGACGCGCATATTTTATTTTTCAGATGATCAGATAAGAAGCGATTAAGATCGCTTAATACAGACAAAACTACAATTACTTGTCGAAATTCCCTCGTTTTTGTATTGCTATTCCCCTGTGCATTCATTAACGTCCCTTTATGAGGATAATGAGTTCATATTCCCTCCAGTGAGGAATAACTTTCTGCATTGTTTTCACAGGCTTTAAAAGAGCAGATATCATTAGCGGTCAAATCATTGGCGACAGGCCCAAGCAAACGCATGTCAGCGAGCCTGGCGTAAAAAAAAAAAGAAAAAAACGCAGCAATATTAGAAGACTTTAACACTATAAAGTTCACAAGGTAAGAATGAAATTTCTTTCTTATTACTTCCACAAAAGATGAACAATTTGGCTAGATTTCGGGATTAGAATAACACTTGTTTTGCGAAATCTTAATATTTAATTAATAAGCACTCTTAAGGTTTAGCAACATTTTAAACATGTTCCTCGCTCCGGTTTTCAAAAGAACTAGACCTTTTTGGCTCTTTTTGAGATTCCAAGAATTTATTCACGGAGCATGGTGATTGTGGAGAATGCCCTGGAAAAATATTGCTGTAATAATGCTAATCTAAAATGGCCAGTTGATACCAAAGCTAACAATTCGTCAAACGCATAATGTTTTGCACACTGACTACCCACGCTAACGCCAAACGGACACGCTAGACGGCGTGTCTAGAATTGTTTTTTTTTATTTACCCAAAATCAAACCCGAAACCAAGCAAACTTTTACCGTTCCATTAAAGATGCGCTTTTTTGCTGTAAAATACGTTCATTGAAGATTCAGTCCATAATTTGTAAATAAACTTCAGATTTCGCATCCCTAAATTCACTATGTACTATGAACAAGGCATGTGACTGTTGGGAAAATCACTGGCGTATTTTGATACGCTTCTTGATGCGAAACAAAAACGCAAAACGTAAATACACGATAATATGACACGTACAAGCGAAACATGAATAGAACTGTGACTCACAACAGCACGCAATGCAAACTGCAAAGTTTTTTCACGTGTTCACAGAACACGGAAAACGCATATTTTAAATTTTGCGCTCATTGACTGACAATCGTTTTCTTTACTGAGTTCGGATCAAATTCTGTGGACTTACTAAGTGAAGCTTCTAAAAGAACTCTGCCACTATTATTACATGCCTGGTAAGTCCGAAACATTCCGGCTATCGGAAAGTTTGTGTTTTTGTCGTAATGGACAAGTTAAAAACACTACAGTCACAAGGCATAAACCTGATTACCAAAGGAAAACTAAACAAACATTGTGGACTTCAAGTCAAGTCATTATCAAGGCCAGCCTTGTAAATAGTACTCTCAATCAAAAACATGAACATCTTGTATTTTTCTTTCTGCTCTGAAAGAAATATGACCAGTTCAGTTTTTTTTACTGTTCTTCAGTTTAGCTTAACTTAGTCTTTATTTTATGTTAGATTCCAAAACTTGTTTAAACGACACAGTTTCAAAACCAGATCAATCAACCTTCTTTTTTTCAAGTGTTTCGTTCGACTTAGCTCTATTCAAACTAGTAGCTTACTACACGAAAATTTCACCAAATCATTTGCAGGATCTTTGATAAAAATACTCATTCATTTAGCTCGACTTTGCTGATAAACTTAGGAAAGCTATAATTTGCACTATATTTTATTATCTTCATTTTTAAAGAACCTTAAAATTTCTACTTTTAACAGCGGGAAGTAATGGTCAGTCAAGTTGTATTTCGCCCCCCGGAACAAGAAAACTTGTTGAGGAACCCCTTCGTGCAGGAGCAGAGTTGTCCGTGGGGATTTCGAGAACAAGCTCCGAAAAAGACTGAAGAAACGCGAAAACATGTCGGAAGGAGGCAGAAGATTACCGTACCGGCACCAGTGAAGCGATATAGACAGCTCCGACGAAACGCCAGAGAGCGCGAAAGACAAGGGCGGTTGAACAGCGCTTTTGATGTGCTCCGCAGCGTTATACCAGATTATTTGTCAGGGAAAGGCCCGGAAGGCAAGCTAACCCAGATTGAAACTCTAAGATTGGCGACTCATTACATTGAAGCGCTGTCAGAACTACTGGATGACAACGACACGAAAGCCATGAACGACTTCTGTGGATGCGGGTATTTCAGAGACAATCACGAACAATTTGCTTTCAGTGACTTGAGCTGCTTAACAAATATTTAATTTTTTTTAAAGAAATTAAAAGCAAAAATATATTCGTTTTTAAAGGAAAAAAAAAAGTGATAATGATGCATTTTATGCTTACGGAACAAATGAAGAAAGACCAGCCCTTTAAATTTGCCCTGATTTTGAAACATGAATAGCGTTTCAGTGCAAAGAACTATCCTGAATAAAAGTAAGACATACACTCCATGTTGTTGTTGTTGTTGTTGTTACTTAGAACAATCACCACTTAAAAGATATCAACAAACACATGCGACAAGTTCCAAATCTTGACATTTCTGAGATTTGGATTGGGATGTCGTTGTGCGTGGCTTTCCATCCAGCCCGGGGGATTTTGTAACAAGCAGCCGTTTGCTGGCAATAGGTTAAGGAAGTGGACATTGTGATGCATGAGTAAGTGAATTCGTTATCTGGGTTGAAGACGCTATTATAACAGTTACAAATGTTACCTCAATCTAATTGAAAGACTTTCTTATAGGACAATTTAGATCTCCCCGAGCTGAGAAAAAATCCATCAATTATTTACACTCTGATAAAAAAAAAAAAATTGTAGCAGTTTTTCGATTGCTTGTCAATCTCAATCTAGCTTACACAGTTGATTTCACACGTGTTTCACTGCTAAAGTAGAGCTCTCGAGAGAACCCCCATGCAATATATTAGCCACTTTAAGGACCAGCTGCAAACCACCTTGTAGTATGCACCCAACTTGGCGAACACTGTTTATGAGAGCATAAAGAGAGTTGCTCCTTGAGCTGCTGACTATTTGTCGTATCATCCGGTTGTCGAACAAACAACGCCTCTTCATGCTATTCCAAGAATGAGCCACGTTAAATTGTAATGCGAAAAATGTCTTGGAACCCTAAACGGAGGAAAGCTACCCTTAGAATTTAGGTTTGACGCTAGTTTTGAGAGTTAAAGTTAGTTACGGATTACGGTTAGATCTAAAGGGAACTGTAAGGCTAGAGATAGATCTTCGGGTTAGGGTTAGGAATGGAGCTAGGGTTAGATAACGTTGACCTTAGGGTTAGGCTTAGGTCTAGGGTTCTGGTAAGGGTTAGAGTTAGGGATAGGTCTTGTATCATTTGTAGCCGTCCGGTCAGCCTTTCAATTTTTTTATTTTTCACTGGTGATCCTGATCTCAACCAAGATCCGGCTTCACTGCGCTGCTGTTTGTGCTAGTGGTCCCTGCATTACAGTTTACTCGATAGGTCTTGTGTATCAGTTGAGGGAAAAAAGTACAAGTTCTTTCAGTGGGAATAAGGAAGTTTATTTTACCAATTAGCTATCAAATGTGTTTGTTTTAGGTACGAAAAAGACGCTGGAGGTTATTCACGTCACTTAAGGTGCGAAACATTTGTTTCTTTACTTGGAGAACAAAAGAGTACAGTCTGTATATGAACACATCAGAAAGAAAAACAGGCAGAAAGTGCTGGCTGCCAGAACAGGCTGACAAATGCTTGTTTTTTTCCTATAAATTGATAAGTATTTTATCACTTAAGGTCATCTCCCAGTATTGCATTGCGCATCCCTACTGCGCATAATTTTACGCGTGATTAGCGCGCGCGCATTAGAAAATGGCGGCTTTTTCTTTACGACTGGACCTCGCCGAAGAAGTAAATCGTCATTTTCTCGAAAACGACTACGGTGACCTATCATTTTTTTGCTGTCGTTTTGATTTGATTAGTAAATTTCTCTATGTAAAATAAATATGGGCCAATTCTCAGTGTTGAGAAAAAAACAATCGTCGGAAACGTGAATTTAGCAAGCAATCGTGGTGCTATTATAAGGGTTTATATGGTATAAACAAGGTGCTGTTGCTCCTAAACGAACATGGCGACCCCTCATTTTTATTTCCAAATTTATGTTCCCATAATGTAAACAATCAATTGGCAAAGTTTACTTTTTAAACGTAAGATTTTTAAATTGCTGAGCAACACCATTAAAATTTTCATCTCATCTCTTAGTCTCGTGACTAGTTATTAATTGAAAACTTTGTGACCCTTTTGACCAGAACAAACAAGCAGTGATAAGCAAAACTGTAAATTTTCAAGTTTGTTACCGCACAGTCTTCTTGCAACGTGTTTTGAATTCCGCGCGTTTTGCATAAAATCCGTCCAATGAGAGGAAATAGGTCACGTGAGAATATGAATTTGTTCAAAATCTTTTATAAATAGATTAGAGAATGTTGTGTGGCATTATCAACAATATTTTTACCTAGCCAACACGTCGACATCAAATTGGCGTGAAAGCTCCTTCTCAAACTAGATGATCCACCAAAATGTGTTGTGTGACGTCACGGCTCCGAAACATTTCATGTGACACTAGAAATAACTTGTATGCACTTGATATGTTTAAATATAACTTATTCTTTCCAAATTATCTAGCACAGCAGTTTTGTTTCTTGATAAAATGGGCTTTTGAAAACATTCACGTTTTCTGCTGGGGGTCTTGGAGTGGTCTCAACCACCAATCCTGACAGTTCCTCTACATTTGTGGAAAATTATCACACAGATAGATGGTTCAGAACAAGAAAATTAACTCTTGCACTGATCGTGGGCCACTGGTCATGCGCAATAAACTTTAGAAACTCGCATTTAAACATCGAAAGGGTGAACCTAATAAGGGAGAAACAGCGATGATCTGGATTTCCAAGTCCAGTCCACATTCTAAAGTCCCAGAATTACCATAGCCCAGTAGCGTTAATTCTTATTCTCAACCCGTCTTGGTTTAAAATTTCTTCGGCTATATCATCTTTTCCATGTCTTCTTCATCGGCAGAAAATCCTTCATCAGCTATTTTCAACTCTGAAAAACTTATAGAATCTCGAAGTTGAGGATATTTTCATCGCGAGCTGGCGAGTTCGCCTAGGTCACTATTTTGCTTTGTTGTTATCGATAATCTCTATCCCGACGAAACATTTTAGACAGAGCAATTCACGGCATAATTCTTTTCCTTAAATATGCTTTAGTCTTGACTTTACTCAGTTGTTCTGGTTCATGGCTTACAGCAGCCTTTATTGTCAGCTAGATACAACATGAACAGTAACTATACCATTGTGACACGGAATGCACCTTCCCGCCAATTCTGAAAGCAGCTCAAAACATCCGCACTTTCCAAGGCGTCGTGCCTGCTGCTTGTCATGCAACTCCCCAAAATACCACTTTTGTGCCCTTAAAGTAACCTGCTTTCAGACTTGCTCTGTTTTGGCCTGACAAAGTCGCAAACCAAGTTTCCATCTGTGAGCGCTTAAGAGCACCCTTGGAACCGCGAACGGCCGCAAACATTCAGTTCTTCAAATGCTGTATGTCAAGTTACCTATCTCCAGACTTAAATGATGTCCTTTGACCACTAAAACAGTTAATTAGAAGACATTCTACCATTTCAACTTTAATAAGCTTTCGATACGTGTGACGGTGGAAGAATCGAACTTCTTCAAACGATATTTCGACCGGCATAGAGGCTACTACGTCATATTCTCAGGCTGGGCTTCTCGCTCCTAAGAAAAGTTCACGCAACGCATGATCATATAAAGGTAGGGAACGCAGCCAAAATTACTGTCTTTAAAGTGGAATGGTACCCTATATATGGGCCAGAGAGTTAGTTTCAATTTGGTGAAAAAAATATCAATTGTGTGTTATTGCACTCATAAACAGAAAATGAATTTTGAAGGTTTTACTCAAAATGGTTGCTATGGCAACCAGCCACAGCCTTTTGAGGTAGTGTTTTGACCTCAACACTTCCTGCTCTTTTACAAAACAAGATTTGACTGTTAAACAAGCATATCGTGTAAGCTGCTTCTGTTCTGTTCTAAGTTTTGACAGTTAACTCTTGTTTCCAGTGCTTTTTACAGGCTTTCTTTGGAAATAATCTTATTTTACGCCACACCCATAGGACAAATCATCCCTTGTTACGTGACAGACGTTAAAATATTACGATTTTTTGGTTTAAATCATCACAACTCTGTTGGTCTTTGATTAGCCCAAGTGTCAGGACTTCTATTTCAATACCTTGCAAAGTAAAAATGTTGACGTGAAGCCAGTCGGTACAAAAATATAGACATTTGAGAAAAAAACACACACACACACACACACATAAAGTTTCTTACAAAATGGATTAATTGCCGACAGACAAGCGCCTGTAACACTAAAGCAAAAGACAACAGATCACATTGATGAAGAGTTACGCTTGGAAATTTTTAAGACTTTTCTTGTTATGTTAAAATTTTACACCGCGGATCTAGAAGATATTCGGAGAAGAGTCAGTCGCAGCTTTGCTGGTCAACTTCCGATTTTCTAAAGGGCTTTGCTGGTCAGTTTTTTAATTTGATTTCTCTGACGCTTTATATTTTCTCCTTGCACAGTATATTCCCGTGACCAGTGAGAGTATTTCATTTTTTTTTAACCTGATGGGGGGCACTTCCCGTTCTGTAGTTCGCAGAAATCCCCAACATCACCTCTATGTGCAAACGGCAAATTACACGTTGAAAGTCAACAACACGGAGGACTTTCAAATGTATTCAAAATGGAAACTCGAAACTCGCATATTGAGTAACGCTTTAGCCGGGTTTACTGCTTGCTAAATTAAATCAAAGGACACAAATAGCAGGAATAGCACAGATTGTAGAACACGCAATGAATACATATGCACCGTTGCAGTTATTGTTTTTCTTCAAATTCTGATGTGGCCTTGTCGAACTTGAAACGCCGCTAATGATATACAGGGAAAGAAACAGTTTGCAAAATTCAGGACGTTACAAATTGAAGGTAAGCATGTTTATTACATTCATAGCTTTGTAATGTTGACGTTTTGAACCGACGAGTAATGTTAGTATTTATTGTATATATAGCGAGAACCTTAGTTAATAAACCCTGCAAATAGGATTCTATATGTGCTATATTTTCACATGTGAAAAAGCGATATGTCCAATCAACTTCGCGTATAGCATTCTTCACATGTGAAAATATAACCAATCATCGCCCAGAGTAGAATGGCTTAGCCAATCAGAGCAAAACACTCAAATGGCTTCCCAGAGGCGTGGTCTTGAAATCAGCGCCCGCTTGAGGTTTGTGTTTTAAAAACTTGACTTTCGGAAACAGCAGCGGAATACATCCAACATCTTGATCATTAGCACAAGTCTTATCTCTGTTTCAAGGGCGAACATTCAAGGAGGAACATTTCTACACACAGCGTAAGTCAACAGAGTCCGAATTTGTCTTTGCACAGCGCGAAGCGTCGTCACGGACAAGCGAAAAGATTTCACACTTTGTGTTTTAATTCGAATTCCCCGTATTGTATTTTACGCTGTGTAGGCTCTTTGTCCGCTTGCTGCTGGACGAGAAAGCGAATTTGTTTTTTTATTACGTTCGGTCATTTACATCAGTCTTGAATTTTTTGCTGTTCTGCATGTAAGCTTATGTCATCGGGGAAAAATAAAACTGATTTAAAGGATATGTTTAATTCTCGCTATATATACAATAAACAAATTACAGTATAGAAAGTGCTTTGTACGGATTTTTATTCACTCGTTGCAAAACTTTGCGAAACTCACTCGATCGCTGCGCTCACTCATTCGTTTTGCAAAGTTTTGCAACTCGTGAATAAAAATCCGTACGTCGCACTTTCTATGAAGTAATCTATTTTTATATAATAACCCAAGTTATTCTCGCATTTTAATTGGTTCTCGCCTATGATCTATTAGAGAACAGATGCACGATGACGTCATCATTACAAAGTTTTTCCCTCTGCTGTTTTAAAATGGCGGAAAGTTTTGAGAATTAGGATGATAATTTTACGTGACTGGGCAAAAGATAAGATACAAAAAAGTCTCGCCGAGGCATTGAACAGGTTCGAGAAGCCAGAAGAAGAAAGATAAAGCCGTTTCTTTTAGAAAATGATCTAGAAAAGATTTTTGAGCAGTCTCAGTCGGCAGTCGAGCGAGACTAAACCACGCACAAAATTGGTCTTGGTAAGCTGAGAACCATTGCTTTATCTCGAATTTAACAAACCCAATAAACAAACGGTTTCTGAGATTAATTTACTTAAAAAATTCAACTTTTTGCGGTGTCGAAACAACTGTTGACACACTGATTAATGTCAGGAATGAAATATCAAAATGTCTGTTCTTAAAATCGGTAAAATAAACACATAACCTTGCTTTCCAATGCGAATGTTCTTGTCCATTTCAGGGCAGAGCCGCGAGTTAAGAAAAGTTAACCACATCCTCGGAGACCCAGGGGCAGTTAGTGGGGGCAGGAAAAAGTCTAAAACGGGCGAGAAAAAAAATCGCGCGAAGAAAAGTCAACAAATTTTGATATATTATTGTTATTATGTTCTTGGTTTTATCTTATTTTAATTCTGTTTTAATTTTGTCATGCGTTTTATACATGAGCCTCTGGCTCGGATACTGAGGGCAACCTCAATCCCACGCTATGACTTTAATAAATTGATTAATTGATTGATTGATTGATTGATTGATTGATTGATTGAACGGGAAGAAGAGCCCCTGGGGACAAGGTTTTAAAGCACCAGTTCCAAACGGTCGGGGTAGTTCTGGCTTCTGATTGGT
>JAHPZR010027735.1:25000-29676 GCA_019787425.1 Platygyra sinensis
ACAGTACAGTACAGTACAGTACAGTACAGTACAGTACAGTACAGTACAGTACAGTACAGTACAGTACAGTACTAACTACTTAATAACCGAGAGTGAGGTCGTTACGGGAAAATCTCAAACTGAGGCCTTGCCGTATTGACTGAGCGATAGCGAGGTCAATACGGTAGGCCAGGGTTTGAGATTTTCCCGTAACGACCGAACGGTCGAGGTTATTAAATTGTTTATTATATGGCTAACAAAAACGTTCTAAATAGAGAAAAAAATCTAAATCCAAGGGTAAGTCGTTACTTCACATCTGGTGATGCGCACGCTTATCTATTCATTCATCTTTCCAAAAGGAGCGCGGCCTCTGGGGACGAGAATGACTGCATAACAGAATTAAGCGAACTAATGCGTACTCCGTCAAGAAAATATATTTTATTTTTGGAAAACAATGATCAATACGGCCGCGAAAAGTGTTTTAGTACAGTTGTGTTACTATATGACGAGAGAATTTTCATAGACATTCTCAAGAATCAACCGCCAAACGTCAATTCCAACAGAAAAGTGCTTCAAACTTGCTCAAAAGCCGTGCGGCCGTGTCGGTAATAAAAGAAAATACAATTTAAACGGAATCAGCACTACTCTTCGTCGTCCGCTTTCGATGAAAACTCTTCGCCTTTTCTGAGTTTCCTGGATTATAGTAACTAGCCCGTTAAAGATCTTGAACTGACGCTCAGAGATGCTGCGAATGTCCACACCGGATAAAAAATCCGCTCGGCTGTTTAAATCTGATGGTCTTCGAAGATGTTTAAACTGGTTTGTGTTACAGCAAGTGAATTTGTTAATGTTGACTGCTGTACTGCTCTGGTGTCACCAATTGCCTGAATGGTGAAAGGACAGTGAAAGGAGACCTGCCTTCAAAAAGGAACCTCTCATGTATACTTCGCTACAAGCCCGACAAGGTGTCAGGTTCATAATCGTCGCCATCCGTTTTCCGATATCTATAAAAAACTTTGCCAAAAAGTGGTCAAGGACAGCAGCCGGTAAGTCCAAAACTTCTACTATGCTTCCTTTGTTCATTGACGACAAATATCGCTGAATCACTTCGAGTGACTGGGTATCCAGTCTGGTCTGTGATACGCTTTATCTTTAAAACGAGTTCGGTGACCCCCAATTTTTTAACGTTTTTAATCTAACCTTATCATTTTCTATCTGCTGTCAAAGCTTTAAAAATGTATGTACGTGGGAATGTTTGGGCACGAACGTCCTTAAGACGGGGAGCTCATCGTCTAGCGATCAAAGTCCAATCCACTGCGAAAAAATGCGAAGACCTACGAATGGTTTATAAATGCGATGTTGGTTGCGTTACGATGCTGAAAGCCTTTTCATGATCCTTCGAGACTGCCGTACATTGCTGGAAGTTCTTCCTTTAGCGCTTTTTGTGTGCTTCTGTTTACTTTTGATGACGTGCAGTCGCTTGAAACAGTTCTTACAAACCCGCCCTCGATCGTATTCTCCAGTTAAATCTATTGTTATTTGGAGTGCTGTGTTCCACGAGCTCAGCAATCTCCCAAGAGAGAGTTAAGATTTAAACCACAAACAAGATAATGCTTCAACGCAGGCCTGGATCGCTTTTTATTTGGCACTTATGGCAATAAATTTACATTCTTTTGACCGGCGTTGTAAACGTTTTTTTAGAACAAATGGGACTGACGTCAAATGCATCCCGTGATGGGTGTCGAACTCGCGCATGCTCGATGGAAAAGTAGAAGGTTGCTCGCAATGGTTTCTCTCTCGTCCGGTCCAGGAGGAACAAATTGCTCTTAGGATTAACACGGAGGGGGAGTGGGGTTGTGGTGGCATTGAAGCCACCCTTCGCTAGGGTTTTTTCAAAGACGATTTACTCTAAGGGACTTAAACTTTCAAGAACTTTTCCTTCTTTCTCTCTGCAAATTTTTGTATTTTAATTGTGTGTTCATCCTTTTTGACGCTGCCATGGCGCAGGCAACCATCAAACAGTTCCAGGTAGGTCAAATCAAAAGTCAAATTCTTTTAGATATTTTTTTTTCAGTTTTCTGCATAAAATAACTGATCTGCATCCTGGTTTGATTTTGTGCTAATTCTCCCTATTTCTTGAATTTTGAATAAAATAGAAATCGAAGATGGCGTTACAGGCCGTTACAGGACGTTACAGGACGTCATTACCAAGACAAATGGTATCAGCTTAAAATGCTTACTCAGGGCTATCTAATCAATGTGAATTTATTTCCATCTGCCTTTACAGAACGAAAACCAACACGGGAGTTCCAATCCCACCCCAACCCTCACCCCGTAATTGTACCAACGGTGTGGGTATGAGTTAGCTTGGACCTCCGGGGGTTGAGTTACCTTTTTATGGACAACATTATTGCTTAAAATGTCGACAGTTGTATGCTAGATAGTGCGTGATCTGTATATTTAAGAATTGGTTCATGCTTAGCGTGCGTATATCGAGTTATGGATGCAAGCGGGAAGTTTGGAGAGCACGAAAGAAGCGTCAGAGTTGCTCTAGGCGCAGCCGAGATCAACTCTAGCTTCTTGAGTGCTCTCCAAACTTCCCAAGTGCATCCATAACTCGATATACGCACAGCTAAAAGCATGAACCAATTCTTTTATAGCATGGCGACAACAACTTGAGCGCTAAACTGACATGTTTTATTTCTGATTGACTACAACTAGTTCTCACGATGCACGGTGGAGGAAAACAAAGGTCTTTATTATCCTAACACGCCACAATCAGTTAAGCAACAGCTGAACGAAAACGCTTAACCTGGTCTCTAAAATTGTCAAGAAAAAATTCGCTTCTTCGAATTAAGATTATAATGAAAACGTAGCCAAACAAAGTAAAAATACTCCATGAAAATGTAGACAAGCAAAGTCAAAATACTCACGTCGAAGTAAACATCTTTGCCGGGCAAAAGTCAAAGGCTCGAAGTAGGGTTAGGATTGTTCAGAATAATCTTCAAATTGCCGAAACTTAATTAAACAAAGGAACTTGCACTAAGCGCGACGGAAATTTGCAGCTGAAATGAAACTGCAAACGTCATTGCACACGTCATTTTATTGAGCACACCCGTGCGTACATAAAGATTTTGTTCATGATGGCTCAATAGGATTTAGATAGGACTAGCGCGCGCGCTATGTTGTAAAGCGATTTCCACCCTTTATATAACCGGACCTGGCCTTCTGTCTAAAATTAAACCTAGTATTACAAAAGTGCTTAAATAAGTGTAACTTGCCGACGTAACAAAATCGTGGAACATAGTTAAACCTAAGGCGATCACGTCGCCTAGAATAACAAAACCGCTGTATAATTAGCACGACCTAGCGACATACACACAATTTTCTAACATTACTAGCGTAACCTAACATAGCAAAGTCACTTCTAAGTTTCTAAAGCCAGCAAAATGAATCAAATCCCTTAAAATGTACAACTAAGTGCAACTAAAATGGCCTCTTTCTTGTCTCCTACATGTTCGTTGGTGTCTGGTGAATACTTGTCAGCGGCTCACAATACATCAGCAAAGGCAACAGCACCTAAAATAGTACTAGGATGTCTCTAACAATTCATGTAATGTAACGATGTACTTCTTTGCCAGTCTTAGAGTTTGGATTCTCGACAGCCTGTCTCCTGGCCCTCTCTCGGAAAAGTAATCAGGTATTACACTGCGAAGCACATTAAACGCTTCTTTCAGACTCGTCTGCCTTTTGCGCTCTCTTTCTCGATTTTTTTCTCTTCGATTATTTAATGGCATTGCTGAGGATCGGTGACCTTTAGAATACATTTTCTTCTTAGTTTGCTCAGTCTCTAGTTGAAAATCCTCCACACTTTCTCTCTGTAGCAGTGTGCTCCAAGAGGCAGGACAGTTGGCGAAGGGTAAGCAATTTTGTGGCAGCACTTGATTCAAGTATATTTTTTCGATGGGTTCATTCACTTGTAGTGGTGCTTCGTCAGGAACATACGTTTGGTTGGACTGCATCTGCAGGGAATTGAGAAGGGAAGGAAATTAATTGACAATGCCCGATGAGAGTCAAATATAAAAGTTCGGGGATGATGGACGGATAACAAGAAATGACTAAAGCACAAAATAGTAGAGATGTTCACGGTCGTGGACCTTCCAGTATAAGTCTTGGTAACTTTGTTGGCTCCTCTGTCGTTTGCCGAGCTTCATAACCACCCCCCCTTGGATTACCACTATTTTCGTTGATACACGACTTTGGAAAACAAAACACCCGCGGAAACGTTTCCGTCAGTCTTGCGTGTTATCGGCAGATCGGATCGAAACCCACCAATCACAGCCACTAGTGTGACCTTCAGACCTTCTTTACGTCATGCTAGTGGGCTGTGATTGTTGGATTTCGATCCGATCTGTCGATAACGTGTATGATTGACGGAAATTTTGGAAATGTTTCCGCGGGTGTTCTGTTTTCGAAAGTCGCGTATCAACGAAAACGGTGGTAACTATGTCGTAAGCTATGCGGATATCCTCTGAGAAACGCACAAGCTTTATTTTCTGCCTTCTCTATGTCTGTCAGGACGCTGAATGAAAATTCCTTGGCAGATCTAGACCGCGGCAAGAAAAATTCCAAATGAACCTCCGTACATTTAAATATCCTAGTATGTCTGCTACCACGTGTTTCACCAAAACCAACAA
>JAHPZR010027736.1:0-5000 GCA_019787425.1 Platygyra sinensis
CTTTACCTAGGTAGTTTGAATAGTAATGATTTACCTAGGCACTTCATTAGTATACGGGTACCTAGACAGTTTGAATATTAATGATTTACCTAGGCCTACCTAGGCCTACCAAGGCAGTAACGCGGATTAAAAACAACATAGTATACTACTAATATATCCGTATAGTCAATAGTCAATCATCAATGCTACTTTTATTCTTAAAAGACACTGTATTATTTATATGGTACAGTGGTTTAAATTACCTGCATGTTATTAAAGCTGGGCTGAAGCTAATGATTAATGACCTGATTTTTGGTCTATGTAACTTAAAAAAAAAGCGTAAGTGAATAATTATAATAATATTATGTTAACTGATGCATTATTTTCTCAGCGCATTCTAAACTAAATGCTTCAAATGAATCTTTTCTCAGTCAAACCAGATAATGTGCAATTGGAAACATCTGCAGTTGATGACAAAGCATGTCGTGGTGATGTTCTCAGCATTAACTGCTCAGCTGATGCTGTTCCATCTGAGATATCATATCAGCTTCTCGAAAATGACATTGCTTTTCTAGACGCTTCAGGAAGATGGAGCAGGCCATTGACAACTGCTGGAATGTTCTCCTACAAATGTGTGCCCAACAACACTTTAGGAACAGGAGAGAATGCTACTGTTACTGTTACTGTGATTGGTAAGGTGGATGCTTAGAATGACAAAATACATGTAACTGTTTAACATGCTTGTTCCCCGTCGAGTAGGGAATAATAATATTATACAGAACTCATGCACTGTGTGATCCAATTTGGTGACTTTTTAGTCCAGTATGGTACCCAATAATTAATATATGTGCCACCACATCTTTCCTAAATTCTTTGGCTACAATTTATGCACAATGTGTATCTGACATGTTCAAGTACCTACATACATGTATGCATTGCATGTATATAGCATGTGTATAGTTTAGAGAGGTTGCACAAAAAAATGATTTTTTAGTTTTGTTATCTGAGTGTACACTAGGTTTTTCTCTTGGAAAGAAAAAAATGAGCAATTTATTTATCAAAGGGTGCCCAAATTGGTCTTAAGTCTGGATATCATTGTTTATCTAAAAGTCAAGAAACGGCAAACATTCAAACACAGCTTGTGTATCATAAATAAGATTGTACCACAGAGTACTCTGTGGCCGTTACAAACATTGAGGCTGAGTAGAAAACAAAGCTTCTTTTCTTGAAATTGTGCTGCCTCTATTTAGGGTTTTCTCTGAATAACTTACCATTTCTACAAAGTGTGAGTGCCATTTATTCTTACTGTCGGTGGAGATGAACCAGTCTCTGGAATATGCTTTAATTGAAGGAAAAAAATAATTAAGCTTTTTGTTCCTCTTGTTACTTGTTTGTTCGCAGCTCCGTCCTTCATACAACCCATACAAAATAAGACAATGACAGAAGAAGGTGAAAATGTGACTGTGTCATGTAATGCGTCTGGTACTTCTCCACTAAAGGTGTCTTGGATCAAAGTTGATGGTGGTGAGCGTTTTGATGGCAGTGAGTTGATGTTGACCCATGTAAACAGAAGTCAAGCTGGAGAGTACAGGTGTGAAGCCAGCTGTGGCAATGCATCAGAGACAACAACAATTGAAGTGCAGTGTAAGTATCAGTTTTTAGTACATAATAATAATAATAATAATAATAATAATAATAATAATAATAATAACAACAATAATTTGTATAGCGCAAATTCCATACACTGTTCAAATGCGCTTCACAATAAAATTACACGGTCCAAAATCGAATACAATAATTAATACAACTATTAGAATAAAATAAAATGAAAGAGAATAAAATACTAATACTGCTTACAAATAATAATCTACTATGATATCAAACTCAAATTATGATAAAAATGCTAAACGAAAAGGGTGAGTTTTTAACCGCGATTTAAAAATATCCAACGACTTGGAGTCTCTAACTTCGAATGGTAATGCATTCCAGAGTTTAGGTGCTGCGCAAGAAAACGACCTGTCACCAAGTGTCACTTTAGATTTGAAGCTGGGTTGCATAAGCAAGAGGGTGTCACAAGAACTTCTCAGGTTATAACGTGACTGAGGCTTCATGTAAATAATTGACTCCAATGAAGCATGGGCAGCGTGGAAGGAAAGTCATGTCCAATAGCCTGGGTCTAGTGTATTTTGCAGTTAGGGTATACCTGCCAACTTTTTTCAGTAAAATGCGTGAGATTGTTCGTCTTAAGAGAGCTTGAATTTCCGGCAAAGATTTACCGACGGCTTCCGAAGATTGCCGAAGTTTTTGGTAGACGTCCGAAGATCGCCGAAGATTTCCGTCGACTTCCAAAGAGTGCCGAAGATTTCTCGACGACTTCCGAAGATAACTGAGGGCGAAGAAAGATTTTCGACGACTTCAAAACAGGGCCAACGATTTCCAAAGGATTTCCAACCAATCTTGAACATTGTTCCGAAGATGTTCTGACGACTTCTCGAACGCTTTTAAGCAATAGACCTTTTTCGCTTGTACATTTTGTTTTCCCAATACGGATCATGTGATGATACTCAGGAGATTTGATCTTTTGTTTTGTTCATTAAAAAGGGTACATGCAAGCGTGAATATGTCTGCATGTACTCTTTTTAATGAACAAAACAAAGGATCGAATCTCCTGAGTATCATCACATGATCTGTATTGGGAAAACAAAATGTACAAGCGAAAAAGGTCTATTACATTCGCTAGTGTCACTTAGGCGTGAGAAATTAGTCTGAATGCGTGAGATCACACAAGCGTGAGACTCACCCATAATGCGTGAGAGTTGGCAGGTATAGATAAGTTAGGGTAGTGAATTCTGTGCTTTCCTCTCTGATTGGCAAGTGAAGTTTTTTTAAGGGAAATCTTTGAAGAAAATTAAATTACAGAACTACAGTGTACCATAAAGTCTTATGCTTGAAAAAAGGGGGGGACTGGCGAGAAACAAAGAATTTTGTAGGAGAACCGCAGTAATTAATGTTTAACTTTTGACGAGCATGGGAACGCCAAGCTTATGAGGTTGGCTGTCTGGTGATGCTTGAACCCAGAAGGTTGGAATGGTGTGTTTGGAATTATGTTTAATTAATGGAGTGATTGCTTGCTTGTAAACAATCATTGCAATATGAAGGGTATGATGGCCAAAACATGAACAGTTTGTGCTAACAGACAATTTCATTTGACGTACATGTATCTACTAACAATACCATTTAATCCTACACTATTGCTCATGATAAGTGATCCAAGGCTTGGGAGATAATTATCATTGAGACAACCTCAACAAGTGCTGAACTATTTTTTATTATTTTTCAGACAAACCAGAGAATGTGCAGTTGAAGACATCCGCTGTTGATAGCAAAGTATGTAAAGGTGAAACTATCAGCTTAAACTGCTCAGCTGATGCTGTTCCATTTGTCACATCTTATGAATTGTTTGAGAATGACTCAGTGATCATGGACACATCAGGAATGTGGAGCAGGACATTGTCAAGTGGAGGAGTGTTTGTCTACAAATGTGTGGCCAGTAACTCCTTAGGATCAATGGAAAGTGAAAGTGTCACTGTTTCTGTTAATGGTAGGTAAAAATTGCTATCTTGTTGTGTGCCACATAGTATCACATTAATGTGATGAGGTGTAAACGTTTACCTTTTGCATTTATTTACATATACAGTACCTTCAGCCATACAACTAATACAAAATGAGGACATAACAGAAGGAGGCAATGTGAATCTGTCATGTAGTGCATCTGGAACTCCTCATCCAATAGTGTCTTGGCTTAAAGTTGACAGTCGTGTGCGGTTTAACAGAAGGGACCTGGTGTTCACAAATATTAATAGAAATGAAGCAGGACAATACAGGTGTGAAGCCAGTAATGAGTGCGGTAATGCATCAGAGACAGCAACAATTGAAGTGCAGTGTAAGTATCAATTGACTGTTTCTGGATGCATCGATTGTAATCAGTTATCCGAAGGCCGCTTTTCATTAACAAAACTGAGTATCTTAGCAATTAAATTTGTTGGCCGTGCATCCTCTGATAAAAACAGGAATGAGAAATGGTCAAATTCTGCGTACAGTACCTTGGAAAAAGGGAGCAACCATGATATCTGGACATATTTAGGCAAAGCTTGTTTTCGTAACCTGATAGTCTCTCTGAATAGGGCCAGAGCGTGGAATTAAAAGAAAAGAAAAAGAGAAAATTGCAAAGTACATGTAGATAATAAAGAATTATGGTTATGAATTAATAAACGTTGAGAAAAACAAGAAGCCTTTATCCACATTAAAATAGTTTCTAGGTAACAGTTACTTCATCCATCTTTGTGATTAGAAGTGTTGATTTTTTCATTGATTGATTGATTTTCAAGATTGATTGATTAGTGGTAGTGATATGTTAACACACTTGCCTGTATAAGTACATATTTTTGCAATCGTAATGTAGATGTTTAGGAGTTTTATATGATAATTACAAAATTATACTTATTTGCAGACCCACCAGAGAATGTGCAATTGAAGACATCTGCTGTTGACGGCAAAACAAGTAAAGGCGAAACTATAAGCTTTACCTGCTCAGCTGATTCTGTTCCATCTGTGACATCTTATGAGCTGTTTGAGAATGACTCAGTGATCATGGACACATCAGGAATGTGGAGCAGGACATCATCGAGGGGAGGAGTGTTCATTTACAAATGTGTGGCCAACAACTCTTTAGGATCAACAGAAAGTGAAAGCGTTACAGTTACTGTTAACGGTAAACAATCAATTCTTTTAAAAACTGAGTATGATGTTTATTTTTCAATAAGAGTCCAGGCATACGTGTACACTTACTATGTATGTATGTAGATATAGATATAATCACCCAGTGCTTTCATGAGGGATTTTTAAAAGAGGTTCAAACTTTACTAAAGTGATTGTTGCCATATTCGTATGTAAGTCAGCACCGGTTTGGCAATGGTTCACCACCTTATTAAACATGGCTTAGTTCATAAACCAAAGGGAAC
>JAHPZR010027736.1:10000-12500 GCA_019787425.1 Platygyra sinensis
CCAGTTTTATGCTATGCCTTGTATTACCTTGATTAGTCATTTCAACTTCTTACTATGATTTGTACATGTTGTTGATGGAAGCAGATATAAAAAGACGCATGTACATGTATACCAAAGTGCTAAACACGAAAAGAGTAGAAGGTTTTTCTTTTTGTAATAAGAGCTGATGACATTTTTATTAGTGGGTACTATAATCATATCAGCCTTGTTATTACACAGTGGATAGTATTATCGCTGTGTTTTGTGTTCTTGTTTAATCTGTTATTAGAGCGTATTTGTTAACCTTAGTCAAAGTAATTTGAAACACACCTAGAAACCTTAGAGGGTCGCCCATTTCTAGCACTGGAACAATTAAAAATATTTTTAGACGAGTTGTTTTTTTGTTTTTGTTTGTTTGTTTGTTTGCATGTTTTAAGAATCATAGTTGTAGTCAACGTTGTATTCTATGTGTATACAAACATCTTTATCACAGGATGTGTTCAGGTACATGTACATGCACATAGAGCATGTACAGTACTTGCATTTCCTAAATTAAGTTTCTTGAGGACTCACTTTGGTAAGGATGTTTATAATACTTATGTTGCTTTGTTTCTGTTCCTGATAACAGATGTGTTAAAGAGGACTTTTGAAGTTGGAATTGAATTCAAGGATGAGTTTAAGCCAGAGTATGAAGACTTGGAGAATGCAGAAACAAAGCTTTTTGTCAATAAAGTTACGGATGCTGTAAGTGCCATTTTGTGACTTGGACTCAACATATTGTATTAGTGATTTGTAACATGTGGTAAAGACTGACCTTATGAATGATAGATGAGAATTTTCCCAAAACTGGTCCTCTCTTAGCTGAATGGATTTGGATCGATTCAGAATACCGTAAAATTCCGGGTTATAAACCTGTGTGTATACAACCTCCTTGGGGGTTCTGGGTGGGCTTATAATACGAGGGGTATATATCCGGGGGGCTTATAAGTGGAATAAAAAACTTTTCAAAATGAGCTTACAGTGTAAATACGTGAGGTACAGACTGCATTGTACGGTTCATCTCCATAAGCCTTGTAAACAGACTGGGCTTTTTGTTCCTATGTTACATTGATGCCTGTGAAGAACATGAACACTATCTGCATCTACAGTTAAACAATTTTTTTTTTCATTTTTAATACTTTCTTCTCGATTCACACTACATACAACACTGATTTACAATACTTACTACACTGGTACATCTACTAACTCAATTTACAACTTACAACAGTAATGCAACAATAAATTACAGCAGAGATAACTATTTACAACAGTAATACAACTACTTACACTAATAATTACTTAACAATACCATGCTATTACAAGTGCTACTTACAGTACCTTGCATAACTTCATACATAATTACTTATTTAACGGATGTATTTTCCATTTTCCAAGTAGATGGGCCTACAACAGGAGGGGCTTACACGCGGTTGAAGGGAGGAGGGGTACTTACAAGAGGGAATTTTATGGTATTATGGTGAAAACAGGAAAAGAAATGCATTGTGGTCTCTTTATAGTGTGGTACATGAATGTTAATACTGCTAAATTACTTTAGGTAAAAGAGGAGTTTAGCGGCTCTGGTGTCAAAGATGTAAAGGTGACTAAACTGAGGTAATTATTATTTAAAAAATAGAAAACACGCAACGTTTTTCTATCTAGTTAGAAGAGTTTGGAACAAAGAGAGATGCTGTGGAAACACGAGGCGAAGGTGAGTGTTTCCAGAGCTTTTTCGAGTTCTCCAAACTTTCACACCGCGTCGAAAAAAGGAAAACAAGTTGTTAACTTTATCAAAATGTAAATTCCCATTGCTGGCGCCATCATTACGTCAACAGCTCATGCTATTTCTGTGTTTATACCAAGTTTTATGTTGATATGTTTTATGTGTACGAATACTTAAAAGGGATACACCAAGTGATGTAGAAAAAGCTAGAGAACCTACAGCGAATAAGAACTGCATAATAAACATGACAAAGCTACGGCTAAAGCACTCACTAGGGAGCTTAAGCAAGAGGACTTTTCAAGGCGACGCCGTGGCGAAGTCCGAGAAGGCCCGGGACTCACGTCGTCGTTCTCGACCCAAATTTAATTTGTTAAGCACTGGTGCTACACGACTCGGCGTCTTCCATTCTCAGATCCTAGCCTATTTGATCCCTTTGAGCCTGTTATGGCACGTTTTAAAGAGTTTTGTCAGATTCTTCTCTCACTACGATGCCAGTCTTATTTCTGATGAAGATAATATAATCTTGTACGAGTTGTTATCTTCACGAATCCAGATTTTGCTTAAGAAAGCAATCGTTTCGACCTGGATGAAATGAACGACGATGAATGCAAGGCCGAATTTGGAGTAAGAAAATGCCATACGTGTGAAACATCCTTACGATTTGAGGGATTTAGGCTCAACGGGTTTGGTTGCACTTGCGTCTGTATGGCTCCGTGGTCATTTCAGCCTGATCAATCAAAGTAATTAAGCTTAAGCTATCCA
>JAHPZR010027736.1:17500-40831 GCA_019787425.1 Platygyra sinensis
GTACAGGATTTCAAAAATAGTTGTCATTTGGTGAAGCTTCGCCTTGAATTTTAGTAAGAGCGCTTGGAAATCGTTAAAAATTACCGCTTTCGAAAACAGGCGGCCGCCATTTTGGAGATTAGGAATGATATCGAGGCTATGACGTAGCATTAGACAAGGCTTTTTCTGCGATGACCTAATTCTGACCCTTAAGCACGCTGAATTATGGTTCACTGTCTCACTACTGGCTGCAGCAACACGTACACAAACGCCAAGGGACGGGTGACCTTTCCCAAACTACCTCAGGATGACAATCACAAACAACGTTGGCTGGCTAAGATCAAACGTGAGGGGAAATTACCAAAGCCCGGGAACTGTTTCGTTTTGATTCCGATCATTTTACCGCCGACGACTACGAGCGAGATCTTCAGGTACTTGATTTTTTATTTTATTTTTTTTTTCATTTACTTCGCATTCTCATGAAATATAAGGTGTGGCATTTTGTGTTTATTTCGCCAAAGTAGATTTTATTGCTTTGTCATTTTGGTCGATGAAGCGGGCGAAATACCGGGGACTTCTTGGTCTTCTAGTTGCATAATCTCGACGTACGTCTTTCTCTTTCGCTGTCCCAGATGCGATGCCAGCGGAATACTATGCTTGCGTTACGCAAACTCTATGTTGGCTGACTTGCATAAAATACATATTATATAAATAAACACTGACACATTCTGCGGGGGATCTTCCGGTAGATCGCTTCGAACATATTAAATGAAGGCCAACAAGTGCTGTCCGTAAAACGTCAGGTAACAAACAGACAGGTCTAAACGATTTGTGTTCAGTTATGCACTTGTGTGGCGTTCCTGCGAAAGGAAAACAATAAGTCCACCACTTCAGTCGCGCGCGTTTGTAAATTGAAATAAATCGCTTGCTTGTAAATTCTGTAAAGTAAATGTCCCATTTCTGTATTA
This sequence comes from Platygyra sinensis, assembly GCA_019787425.1. NCBI lineage: Eukaryota > Metazoa > Cnidaria > Anthozoa > Scleractinia > Merulinidae > Platygyra > Platygyra sinensis. Next base: position 18,448 of record JAHPZR010027736.1, read on the forward strand.
AAATGTTGTTATTTATAAAGTTTAATCAGTTCTACCTTCGAGGCCCAAACGGTCCCCCAGAACATCCATTTCCTGGCAACAAACACGTTCAGTTTCCGTGGGCATAACTTGGCAATTAGCACAGAAGACTTACGGATGCACCAGTCTATATTGCCGATCATGGGTCGGATTCCACCGTTTCTGGTTGATCTTGCAGAGCCGTGTCCGAGTCAACCTCTTCTTCTGAAGACGTCTCGTGTTGTGGCTCAAACATAAACGGGCGTATGGTTCCATCTGACCCGATTTCTAGCTCCAGAGACGACTCTCTATCGCTTTCTTTATCACTACTGTTGGCATCTGCTTTTGCCATCTTCCTTTCCTTGACTAATCTGACGTCACAGCCTCGCTTGCAATTTAGGAAAAAAAGATGGCCGCCTGCGGCAGCAAAATGACGATTTTATTGACCCGATTAATTTCTACAAAACGGATCACAGAGCAAATCATTGCTATTTTCAGATATTTTATGGTATGAACTTTCCTTTTGGGGAATATTTTTCTAGACCCTAAATTGCCTTTAAGCCATATATTTATGTGTGATTCTATTTCCCTTGCACTCCACTTTGCAGCCACGCCTGGTTTAATTGCACTTTGTGTGGTTGGAGCTGTGGTAGTTTTGGGTATTCTTGTTGTGATCATTGCTTGCTTTATCCGCATCAAGAAATCGCAAGGAGCATCCTTCTCCATCGGTAAGGTCTAGTGAAATTCCCTACTTGTTACTACTGATAATACTTATGCGCTACGCATGTCCATTGAGATTAATGCGCTTTTAAAATCCACTCTAAATCTCTGTTACATTGTGAACGTAGGTGTCGTGGCCGTTGATCTATAAAATGCAGTGCACTGAACAGTTGTACAGCTTTACTATGCAATTGTTTTCGATGCTCCTATTCCATGTGACAGTCACAATGGAATTACATGTCACAACTTCTCTATATTAAAATTATAACTTTGCTCCGAGGACTTAAACTAAAGAAACCACATCGAGCCCCTAAGCCCCCTACATGTGCACCCAAGCTAACAATCTATTGAACCAATGGAAACTCAAAGCATGCAAATATAGTAGCACATGCGAAGGGCGGGGAGGCACGGGCGAACGAACTACAGTTGTTTTTGGTTTTGCTTGTTTGGACTACATAAAGACGCGAGTTTTGAGGTAAGCCATTCCCCTCGGGGTTAATGCTAAACATCAATTCATTACATTTAACTCTCCAAAATTTAAGATTTGAAATCTCGACATTGCCTTGGTTTGAGGCTGGGCAAAGTACATGTAATAGCCCTTTTCACGGTTAATTTTTCTCATCTGCAATACAATGTAATCCAACGTGGATGAGAGGCAATTTCGGGCTAAAACTACGAAATAGCGCGAAATTGCCTCGCATACATGCTAGATTTCATTGTAATGCAAATGAGCAGAGTTAACCGTGAAATGGGCTATTGGTGCCTGATTCCACCAAAGTGGATAAACTGCTCAGTGTTCGTCTAACACCACATAGTATATGAAAGATGAGATATTCAACATGACACGAGCGTGGGACAAAGAAAAATCTGAGTTCCCGACAGGAATCGAGCCCATGACCTCCCGAACACCGGGCGGGCGCTCTATCCACTGAGCTACGAGAACTCATGAAGAGCCAGGTCATTTTACTGAATTTTGAGCTCGGTAATTAAATGTGAAAGATGAAATATTCAACATGACACGAGCGTGGGACTCCCCATCTTCATTCACTTATCACTACTCAAAATTCACCGAGCTCAAAATTCACCGTCTTCATTCACTCATCACCACATAGTATAGTTAGCTCCTTGTCCCTGGGTGGGGGATAGGGACACAGAAACTGGTGGCAAATGACGGCAGTTTTGACAATTCTTTGGACGAAAGTACACTCCTTCCTTTCTATGTTTAAGAAACTTTCTTTACCGACATAATCCATGAATAAATTTCTAATATTTCAAGCAAATGTAACACTTGTCATCTTGCCTTTCCTGTATTCCCCACACACTGCGAAAGTGTTTTTACAAGCAGGAGCTTTGTGACATTTCAACCCAGTGGTTAAATGTCCAACTTGTACAACTGATTGATTACTATCTTTTGGTTTTGCTTTCTTTTACCAGGTAGCTACACGCAATGGGTTGAGCCAGAAGGGTAAGTTTTACATCCACTGTTAAAGAAAATACTTAATTCCTTTTTCTGTATCTTAGGCGTTGTCTGTCCAACCTTCGCACAATCTGGAGCAGTCAGGATGAAATTACCACCAAAAGTAGCAGTTGTTTTACAATAAGGAAGCAAATCTTGTCATAACAAAGGCTAACTAAAACTCTTTACACCGAGTTACTGGGTAAACTCAAGAGACTATGAGGTGTCTCTTGGTAAACTCTGTTAGCAAGACTCAGATAAAGAACAGTGATCCTAGTGTACTGTAAGAACCGTGCCCTGGTCATCATTTTACTGGTTAAATAGTTTTATTTTTATATACGTACTTTTTTGGTTTGATAGGAATATCGTAAATGGTGGGAGGGAGACTGGACGTGGTAATTATGGGTATGAGCATGACAGAGTAAATGGCCATAGTTACCCATCTGAGACGCCAATGGTGACATTCAAGAATTCGAACCCAGCAGAGACACCTGGGATAGCGATCAACGACTCCAGTGTAACTCAGGTGAGGCCCAAAATCATTTGAAGTTCCCAGTTAGGCGGCCTTGTTTTAGAAAGCTTTACTTTCTTGCAGTTATTTCTTTCCGTTCGATAAAATGGCCGTGCTATGTACGTGCTATTGTCGCTTCAGTTTCATTTACTCAATGCTGGACTGATATTTTACTTCAAACTCGTTAAAAGAGCATGACGATATTGCATTGAAAAGTACGAAAATGCAGAGAATATCAACTTGTCTTCGGTTACAAATATTCAGCACTCTACAAATGAATTTAAATTAAACTCATTGACTATTTGAAGCTTACACCTAAATTCTTATTTTGCTTACAACTTTCACACTGATAAACCTAAAGGTAACAAAGGGAAACAAACGAGAATACAGATTTCGTCACATCCATTGTGCCCGAATGTCATCGACTTTTGTCGCCTTGCTCCAATCCCGCTAATCTTGCAATCTAACCAAACATCAGTTGCACACCAAATAATACTTTGTCGATAGAAGCACATTGGAATTAGGAAGTTGTCCACAAATAAAGCTGACATCATACAGCCGAGTCAAAGCGAATAGAAATCACAGCCTACGGCGGGAAATCTTTGACTCAAATCTGAAGAATGTGTTGAAAGTATTGATTGAAGTTGAAAAGAATACTTAGTGTGCTGGTGCTGAAAGTGGATGACCCACTCGAGTACCACTCCTAAAGACAGAAGTTTCACTATGAAGGAAAAAATAAATTGAAGATAGTATTAAGTACAGCAAGCTATGTATTTTTATCTCCGGGTGAGAAATCAACTTAAAGAGACGTTATCGTGAGCAGGACCTCAAAAGTCACAACCTTAAAGTGGTACTATGCATATGATCAAATTTTTACCCCTTGTTTTTTAGTATATCACATACTTTAAAAAAAACGAGAACACTTTTGAGTTTGTAATACATGTTTCGACAGAAACTTCTGTCATCTTCAGTTAATTAATGTACAAAGCGTTACAAGTTGAATTTATAAGAAAGAAAAAATGCTAATTATGCTAGTAACAACGAAATGTACAAAAAACGTGACAAAGTGAGAATTAAAAGGATAGTTTTAGAATTACATGATGTAATTACTGATTCAAGGAAGGTTGTTGTCTATGGATATGAAATGCCTCTTTTATCTTAAGTTGGAAACCCGTAGAGACGTGATCTAAAATGTGAAAACAGTCTACCGAACACAAAGCGCGGCAATGACACTCGCACCTTTTGGTACATCCAAGAAAGGTCGGAAAAAAGACAACAACAGAACTTCGTGAGTTTCTATTTGCGTGCTAATCTGACTACGTGCCGGCTTCAATAAACATTTCCATCTGCTAAAAATGCAATTTATTTACAAAATGATTCAATACCAGTCTGTGCTTCCAAGGCGGTCTGAGTTGTTGTCATATGGTTCTGGAGCTGGCTTGTTGCTCGTTTTGTCCGACCCTTCGTGGCTCAAATCGATACGGACACGACCCAGAGTGTTCCACAGGTAGAACTGAATTTTCTGCATCACTATCATACAAATTCACCAAATTTGAATCGCTCCCATCCGATAAAGTATCCTCCGAACTGCTCCCACTTTTCCGATCCGCCATAGAATTCTCATATGGAATCCCTGTTGCGCAATGTTTGTATTTCACCGCTCAGATCGCTATTGTTTTCACCGGAAGTGGATTTTTTCTCGTTAAAGCTGTTTTTCTCCTTAACAAAACCGAAACGAGCAAAATAAATGCCAAATTCGTTTTCTTCATTGCTGTTTACGTCGAATAAGAAAAACTTGTAGTTTTGGGTTAACATGCCCTTTAAATCCCTAATTCTAGATTTTTATCCTTTATTAAATCCAATGCAATGTGATTGGCTCTTAGCAGTGCGATTTATTCACGAATCGCACTATCTTTTGCTCTAAATCGCATCTTTTTCTCAGCCAATGAGAATGGTACAGTAAACCAAAACAACGAATCAGGTTTTAAGGCTTTTTTAAACTAACCAGTCACATTGCAGGAAAATGAAAGACAAAAAGGCCATTTTTTGGCAAATTTGGCAACTTGGTTCAAAAAATATAAATATTATATTAGTACAGTCCAGAATCTTGTAATTCTTGTGTTTACACTTTAGGCTATTATTTGTGCGATTTCAAAATGGATCTAATAAAGTGGTAATTGAGTGGAGTACAATTTTGGTCTGAAATCGTACTTGTGATTTCAAATCGAACTCGCGCTGCGCGCTCGTTCGATTTTGAAATCACGCGTATGATTTCGGACCAAATTCCACTCAACTCAGTTCAATTACCATTATTAACTCTGATCTGACATGGTGGTGTTCTATGGTGTTCCATTCATCTCCTTGTTCCCTTTTGAAGTACATGCAGCTTTTTTACTTCACAGGAAAATGGTCAGGAGAATTTGTGTCAGTTTTAATTTCTTAAAACAAAAAAACTACATCACTCACTTGCAGCTTGCAGATATACCGTAGAATCCCGATTTCTCGACCTCATTTTTTCGAACATCCAGATACACCAAATGCAAATATGGTGGACCCCTCGGCCAGCGCCCGGGACGAGTCGAATGAAAGCGAGGCTAGTTGGGCTTCGATGTTTTGTTTTGACAATGCTTTAAGTAGCAAGTCTTGCTTCGTTGTCGATTTGGTCTCTTTGTTTCGCCCTCCCTACGCGTTTTTGTGTTCCTAAATGCCACCGCAACAGAGTGGAATCTTCCACAGGAGAGAAAGTGTTCCTTTTTCAGTTTTCTCGCTCGCCTCTGAGGGGAAACCAAAGAGACGGGGACAAGGAGTTCACATTCGCCGAAGCAACTGTTTAATTTCAGGTTGGAATCGATCTTAGAAAATGTGTAAGCGATCGCATTTAGCTCCAAGTTGTTCTCATTTGGCTCAATGCTTTCACTGGTTTTAGCGACGGGGCAGTTGAAGTTCATTCGCTTGGTTATTGCACCGTAGCATTTATATTTACTTCTTGCGATTCCGTGCATGCGAGTGGACGCGAACGCAAATAACTTCTTCCTTTGAGACAGAGGATATCATTCAAGAAGAGCTTTTCTTTAACTTGGGTAGGGTATTGGCCATGAAAACCGTGTTGGAACACCACCAGACACCACATAAGCTCGTCAATAAAACGATTTTTCTGAGATCTTCTATCCTGAAACGTAGCAAACAAACTTTAGTTCCCGCGGCGATCGTGAACTCCTTTCCTCCGTCTCAACGAATTGCATTGATCCACTATTTTCCCTTAGAGGTGAACGGTGGAAGATTTCTATCCCTCTCGTCGCATTCAGAAACTCAGCAACTCGTAGGCACAGCGAAATAAAACAACAGATCGACCACAAAGCAAGAGTTTTCTAGAGAAGCATTTTCAAAACAAAACATCTAAGCCCAACTAACCTCGCTTTCATGTAGCTCGTCTCGGGCGACGACCGAGTGGTCCGCCATATTTGCATTCGGTGTATAACTCGAACCAAAAGTCGTTTCCTCATTCGAACTGAGAGACTGTGATCTCTTGGTCGAACACTGTAATTTTACCCTCAATTTCTCGAACTCCGATTTTTCGAACCAATTTTTTCAGAGCTTCGAAAAATCGGTATGTCATTGTTGCCAATCGCCATATTATAAGATGTTGTAATTTGTATATTAGCCTAAATTGCTAGCTTTTCCCAAGTAGACTAACCCCGTGCTCAAAACCACTCAGTATAAGAATGACAACTTGACGCAAGAGAAAGAGAATTTGTTCGTTGTCGAATAGAGACATAAAATGTTATTTGAGATTAGAACCATGATAGCCGGGTCACACGCCTGACATGCTACAGCGAGACCATTTACAAACAATGATAAAAGAAAAAGCAAAGAAGAAATTTGTGTAAACTGCACCTTTTCTTGCATCGCCTTATATTTAATCACTAAGTGAGATTGTATTGTAGTTAGTTTTCTCCAGTTCTTAACTGATTTTATTTTCATTACAGTGAGTCAAGCCACGAAGCCAGTGGAGACTTGGCTGATGTACTAGTGTACTGCTAAATGTTAATTTTTGCATTAGCAAATTCTCTTGTCTGTGAGAACTAGTAGATATAACCGAACTAGTTTGGTTATTGGTTAACCTTAAGATGAGGTAGGGCCTCGGTAGGCCTCCAGTTGTCTTTGGTTTATTTACACTTGTGCACACTGCCCAGGGGGGGGGGGGGGGGGGGGTTACTCACTTATAAGGGCTTAATGGGGACGTGCGGCCAGCCAGGGTATGTTTTTCGGAAGTTTTGTCTTAAACAGGGTAACGAATTTATCATTTTATTGTCTTTATCGGGGTATCAGTTTATCAATTTTTGTCTTAAAATGGGAAATCTTTTCTTGGACGATAAACAGCAAAATTTTTACAAGCTCATGTAAATTAATGTTGACTTCCGTTGACTTTGGCATTCGATTACACAACAAGAAAGCCACACAACTTGTAACCGCAACTTTTAATCTATGTCTTAAACAGGGTATCAAAAATCGGAATTCTGTCTTAAACAGGGTAGGAAAATCAACGATATTTGTCTTAAACAGGGTCAGGGTATGAGGGGCCGGGCCGCACTTCCTCACCCAGGGATATATCGAGTCCTCCCCCCCCCCCCCTTCCGGGGCACACTGCCGCTGAGATGCGCAAACAAGCTGTAAAATTCTCATAACCCTCGTGATAAATTATCGAATAGTATAGGGTTAATCTGTGAAAAGATCATACCGTCGGTCTTTCTGAGCCAAGTACGTGCCTGAACTAAGTTTAACAAAATGTAGGAAACAAATTCAAATTATCCACTTTTAAAAGGTGCTTTAGTTAAATATTTTTATACGGCTCAAATTAGATAAGAGATAAGGCTTAAATGAGTGAAGGGTGTCAGACGCAAGCTGGGCTTGCTTATAGAAGTAAATAATTTTGAATGTTAAATAATCTCAAATTCGAAAGAGAAACATGTATGTAGCACCCCTTAAAGTTTTTTTCAGACCAGGAACGAACTAAAATATCATTCCCATAGTTAACGTCGTTAGGCCACACATTCGTAAAGTTTTGATTCAGTCTTAATTAAAGTAATAACTGAGTCCCATGACTAATCAATGACGCGATACTGAGAAGAGTAGGCTAGTGTGTAATCACTGTCGTGAAAGATGCATCGATTTTGTATCGAGCACGTGCGGTAGTAATGTAAAACACGAGTTTCCTACATGATACGTTGAGGCACTGCTGTAAAGGTGACATCTACCATTTCTGGAAAGTTGTCAGTTTCAACACTTGTTTTGCTTTCTCTTTTTAAAACGTTCGTAGATATTTTTATAGCTTGTGAATACATGTATTTTTCTAGATGCATAGATCTGTTAAGACGTAGGATCTTATGGTTTTCTGTTGCAGTATAGGCATGGTCTTATATGTGTTGGAAGTTTTCTAAAGGAAGGGATGCGATTGATGTGATAAATCAAGTAGAAGAACAAAGGAAAATATTATCTGATATACTCGTCCTTAATCTAAGAAATCCAACCTATCAGCCAAACCATAAGAAAAAAAACAAACAAACAAACAGGGCGGGCTTAATTAAAGTGCCACCATTGACGAAAATCGCATCTTTTGTATCGAAGCCATCTTAAAACATAAACAAGTAGCCTGGATAAGAAGAAAAATGCTGTTTACTAATTTGTTTTATTTTGGGTTTAAGTAGCTTATTTGTATCTTTTACGAGTATTAAGTCATTCATGAAATGAATGTTCGAGTAGTGGTTATTTAAACGGGTCATTCGGTGTCAGCAACGGTAAGCGAAAATAAAAGGGTGTAAATGTATCAGTTTTGTGTCAGTTGTGTATATGATTATCATAATGACCCATGCGTTAATTAAATGCAGTATCAGCCAAGTTTGCTCTGATAATAAGTTATATAGTCGTATTTAGTTGTTCTTTAATCATGCACATTATTGCATGTTAAAAACAGTTCTCTGTGTTAATAATTTGTAATTGACTGAATTATAGTGGGCCGTCTATCATTCGTATGAACGTTTAACTCTCATTGTTTTAGACGCAATTGCTCTGAACGTAAAAAGAGCTTGTTTTTGAAATTAGCTGAAGAAATATCGATCGAGAAAGTCCAGCATCATCGGCCCTTTTTTTAAGAGTTTTTAGTTGTGTCGATGATGTGCGCCCCAATATGTATAATGTAGTTGATTTTTTTAATTAATAAATTTCATACATACTTAAAGTAAAATAAAGTTTGTTCCTAACTTAACTGTTGCTCTTGATGCTTTTATTTTCGAACTCAACTTATTAAGGTTGCCCTTCCATCCTTTGTTCATTTTCTCTGGTGCTATCGAAATCTGCTGCATCTAGTAAAGAATCGATATCTTCTCAGTTGATAAATAATGCAGTGCGTTTTGAAATGTTTCATGTTGGCGACAATTTTAGACAACGTATCAGTGAGGCAACTCGCAAGATTTCGTAAATGCGGAGAGGTGGAGGGGAGGGGGGGTGATTATGTGGTGGGGGTGCTCAGAGTGACTTAAAAAGCAACTGTTTTAAATGGCAGGGATGGGGAGCGAGGGGCCAGTTAGGTCAAATTGCGCTTCCACCATGCCAACCTTCATTTCCAAGTCTGCCCCGGTTTCTCAAGCAGATCTCAGTCCCGTCATATCGTTCAGGAAAATCAGAGCAAGACATAACCACTAATCTATCTCACTGGAATCCACACGAAAAATATAATTTCTGACGTTTGAGGGACGAATTAGTCTGAAATTATTATTCTGACGGCACGTTGGAGAGACTCACGGTGCATCTCGGGTTTCTCAAGGACTATTAAGGTTTTTGGCGGGAGACTGATCTTTAAGTCATTCTAGGTCGGTCAGTCGGAGTGTTCGCCCGCTTTATTTTTTTTTAGGATTACGTTTCGATTTGATCAACTCGTGTAAATTAATTGTAGGATGCCCTTTCCTCGGGGTCTCGTGCTGCTGCATCAGATGAGGAATACGTTTCCACACGGCATTTTTTGGCCACATATAAAATAAAGGGTGGTTTTTTAGTGGTTTTTCGTATCTGGCCATGGCGTAGCACATTTTTTGAATTCTTGGAATCTAAGGTTAATTTTGTGAGGTAAACATATTAATAGCTATTAGGATACATTGAATCGCACGGCTCATGGCTGACTGACTCATCCTCAATATAAACTTTTCACATTGAATGTCACGTGTGAGTGTAGTCAGAATAGGACGACGGTTTGACGGTATGACATCCTCGTGTTGTTTGCAGCGCAATGCACTCTGGTATAAGGTGGCGCAGTGCACCCTGGTTAAATGCAATGCATTCCGGTAAAAAGTGATGAATTCGATAATTCGCACTCCCTTTAATATATTCTTCTTAATTAAATCCTGATTATGTTACGTTGCTGCTCGCTCGCTACGCTCGCTCCGCAGCAATAATGGTTGATGTCGCAATACGCCGATCATTGGAAACTAAAAGGATCGAGTGACTGAAACGATCGCACAAAACGAAATAATTAATTCCCGCTTGAACTTATTCACTCCTCATGTGATTCAACCAGAAATGCCAGAGAGCCCTAGATTTAATTTAGCGGAGACTGATTCGGGAGCCCCAATGTCATGAAATGGCCTCTATTAATCGTCCGTGAAACTTGTAGCCTACGTAGACCTGTTTGATCTTTACATTATCTGTTTTGTTCCAGTTTGTCATTTTCGCCACACTTTTTAGTTTCAAATTATGTGTTACGACGTCCACCATTATATAATATTTTAATTTCATTTTAGTTTTTATGCTTATAAAAAAAAAAGATAATTAATTTCCTCGTTTGTGATATCGATTGGTTGACAAATCTACTATTTTCCACTTATTTCCGTGTCGAATGTAGGATTATAACATAACTAAAGCAAAGCGTGCGCTCTGATTGGTTAATTCGGCATCTACTATTTGCCCATGGGTGTATACTGCTGACGTACTCGATAACTAAAGCAATGCGCGCGCTTTGTGATGTGGCTCAATAAAAAGACTTCTGTCGTTCCAATGTCTCAATGTTATGTTATAAAACAAGTGGTAAACGCCATAGCGTGTACTATTGAGTTATGGATGCACTTGGGAGGTTGCCTAAGCACTCAAGAAGCTAGAGTCGCACTCGGCTATCGCCTCGTGCGACTCTTACGCTTCTTTCGTGCTTAGCAACCTCCCGCGTGCATCCATAACTCACTAGTACACGCTATGGCGTTTACCATTTGTTAAATGTCCAGCAAATAATGACTAAGTTGTGTTCCGCTTCACCTTCCACGAGAACTCCACATTACTCCAGTCTAAATTTGATATATGTTGAAGATTAGTACTTTTTTCATAACATAGAAAAAAATTTGACGGGATATATTTGGATATATCAGAACTTCAAAGTTTATTTACTCTTGCCAACCTTTGCCAGGATTTTGCCCAAGAGTCCATCGCGATCGAAAACTTTTCAGATATTTGACCACGAACCAATGAATTATTCTTCTTTTTTAGGCGATGAAAGTGGCTTAGTCTATGACAGCATGGGCTCCTGACTATGAGTAGTCCCTCTTTCACTTAGTCCCGCGTAGAGGGAGCTGAGACTCGAAAAAATCCCGCGAGAAAAAAAAATGGCCGCGCAAAATCCTGGGTGCGAGAAGGCCATCCACGTGAATGATTGATCTCAAGTTAGCAACCGTAAACACTTAGGTGTGTAGTCTTAGGTCTTAATTGTTTGCTCTCGGATAATCGTATTTATGACCAGAGAACATTGAATCAACAAAAATTTCATCGAGCAAGCCAGTCTTCGTTGGATGAGGTAGAACTACTTCATGAACTATCATCATAAAGGACCGATTGTCTTCAAAACAAAGTGACCGTGAAGACTGAAGAGCGAAGATCAAAAACCAAAGACTTGATTAATTTTAGGCCCATCAAATGACTTTCCGCTTAGAAACTTTTAAAAAATCAAAGAGACAAGAAATCGAGAGGGTCTTCCTTTTGGAGAAAAGACCGCCCTAAGGCCTAAACTACAAAACCAAGACACTCGACTAAACGCTTTGTCATACACGAAGAGACTAGGAGGCATCCAACGAGTGCTATGTATTGGCTTGAAGGGCGAGCGCGATCACGAGGATTGAAAGGAAGGGAAAAAAAGGAAGGAAGGAAATCATCTTCTCTCTTCGTTTCCCTTTTCATTATCCAGTGGGTGTCTTCGGGGAGATTTTTCCAGACTCCCTCGACGGTCATCTATTTATATCGCAGTGAGACGAATGGGAACGAGTCAGTCATGTCACAGTTGTAAACAAAATTGCATAGACTCGGGCCGCGTTCGATCCGGATCCGGATCAGTGATCCAAGATCTGTCTGGATCATGGTGCATCAAAGGAACCGGTGAATCCATAACCAGAGTGGATTCACCGGTTCCTTTGATGTACCATGATCCAGACAGATCTTGGATCACTGATCCAGATCCGGATCACCCCAAAGGAACGCAGCCTTGGACTTTCAACATCTTTGTAGCGGATAAGTCGGACAAGTACTAATAGAGTTAGAAACTAAGAAAAAGAAGCACATAAACAAACAAACAAACAAACAAACAACAACAACAAAAAAAACCCGCAAGGCTTGAACTCAGACAAGCCCTCAACCGAAGCCTAAAATTATATATAGCCATCGTTCGTTACTCCCAGTCGGATTGCTCTCAGGCTAGTGTTCTCCGCAGCCAATTATTGGCTGTCACGCATTGGTGTAGCCCCCCCCCCCCCCTCCCCTTCTGAAAAAGGGTGAGCAGGAACGCCAAGCCTTGCCACCACCTGGCACCAAACACCTACCTGGATGTGGTGATAAATAAAAATAGATAATATCATGTTAATATACCTCATTAACTTTGCATTTTTTTTCCTCTCATGTTTGCTAAAGGCTATATGCACGTGTAGCGTTTCTGTCTCGTGAGCATACCATTAGTCACAAGATTGGCTCCGGATGAGCCAGAAGATTGCGTGACTTTATCTAATAACGTAATTCCGAGACAAGCGGTATTCGATTATCATTGTAGCGAAATATATTTGAATTAGTGTTTTGTGTATGTGTGTACATTTTTTTTCGTTCCCACGCGCGTTTTTTCATTTCGGTTACGTAGTATTATGTTAATTTTGGCTAGTTTTTAGGTGTGGCGGTTTTAAGTTTTAGCGGAGCTTTGGCGGCCCGAGCGATCGCCAAGTGGAGCTCCATAATTATAGAAACAGGACCACGTGTATGCATAGAAACAGGAACCCATGCAACTCTTTTCTTGTGGGCAAAAGGGCTAGCGGCATGGATCACGGGCGCGTGCGCCTAGCGACGACGACGGCGTCGCACAACATGGCGGCCATCCAGCTGACACAAAGTCATGGAGTCTTGGAGTGGATTACAGCATATATCTTTGATATTAGATAGGCAAATTATGTTCAATTGACAGCTGTCATATTAAGAAATCCGCTGACCAGTATCACGTGACCATATCGCGGGCTTAGGTTTAAAGTTCATTGAGGTCGGTTGTTTTTTTGAAGTTGATCGCTGACCAAGTTCTGGATTCTGTGTGGATCGCGGCCTCATGTCAGGTTAACTTGTGGAAAACAGGGCAGGAGTGTTCGGAAGCCGGTTAACGCTATCCCAGGTTATAAAGTTAACCAAAACATAACTTTTTCTCTTATACAAATGTTTTTTGTGCTGCTTTGTTTTGTGTATATGGTGATCATTAAAACTCAAAACAGGAGGCCAAACAATATACAGAAAACCTCACAGCAAAGTTACAAAACTCAATTCAAAATTCTACCTTTTCCTTGGTTAGCTTAATCGTGCTCTGATCAACCAATTGATCAACCTGGGCAAGGAGCTACGCTTTTAGGCTGGCCTAAATCTATATATTATTGGTCTTGTGTATCCAGCTCTGTAGTAAGAGGTCATACCGTTTCTTACAGAACCTGGCAGAGATTCGTGTTGCTAATATGTTCCAGATAAGTTTAGAGACAACGTTTTTGTACACGATTTACTGAGAAGAATTAATTATAGTTCGCGTGACAAAGGTTTAGGAATCCTTTTTTTGAAGTTCTATAGTGATCGGCTATAATCATTATTATTATTATCATTATCATTTTCATTACTATTCTGACTATTACTATTACTACTACTGCTACTACTACTGCTATTATTATTATTATTATTATTATTATTAGCAGTAGTATCATTATTATTATTATTATTATTATTGTTGTTGTTGTTATTATTATTATTTATGTCCGAAATTGTTCGTGATTTTTCACAAGATGACACTGACATATTATTTCTTTGTTATCAGGTTTTTTTATTTTCTTTTGAACGCCTATAGATGTCTCATGTACGCATTGATTATCCTCGGCGGTTTTCGATATTTACAGAAAAAAGCAGGAAAAAATGAATCCCTAATTTATCTATCACCACGGTCAGGCACGTCAAAATCAAATCATTATGGATCATTATGCGATCTCATTCCAAAAGGCTAGAATAGAATGAAACTAACTTCCTACGGTCAGAAATGACTGATCTTGATGACTTCCAATCGGTGCCTGTTTTTACTGTTTACAATTTCTGAAGGTCTCTGATCTGAACGGCCATTTTAATAGGCCTGTTAACTTTGTTTGACCTTTAACAGTAAACAACACAAGCAAAGGGAAACGCGAAACGCTAAAAAAACATCGGTCTAATGACAGATCTAAGGTCGACTGTGGACATAATATAGATATATTACAATACTGTAAATACAGTATGCCTCGAATGTCTCAATCTTGTAAACGTGGTTAGAAGTAGAAAACTATCCCAAATTTCCTCGGATGCGTCATAATCAAATCATTTTCCGGTCTCATTCCAAAAATTCCATTCAAATATTCACATCACTGTTATTTTTATCCACCATGCTGAGGTCATTCGAATATACATCACGTGGCGTGCATAACGCATTCTCATTGGTGATACTGAGTATCTAAACCATCGGAAGAGACAACTGCCGTTGATAAGTATTGTTTTCCATGCTTCCAGTTAAGCTGAAAACATGCATTTATGAGTCCGAACGTTGCTTCTCGATATCGAACGAGATTCCAGAAGCCTCATTGAGTCCATTTAACGGCAAGGGAGATGAACGTTCTGTACTTTTTGTGCGTGGTATGGTTATCTGCTTGTGGGTTGCGGTCTGTAGGTGAGTAATATTGGTAAAGTTAGAATCTTGTGATCCACAGTGAATGTTTATGCAACCGAGTTCTTCGCTCGCTAGTTTATTTAGACTACTATTGACTTGTAAACAAATTATTTTCTATGGAAAGTTCGGATTTGGAGCGATTGCTCCGTTAAATGCCGTATATGACCGTAATTGAAGCGGCTGACATGTCGACGGATTCTTGCTTGCTTGAAGATATAAAATAACGTTACATTAGATTTGCAGCGGTCGTTTTATTGCTGGTAATACACGTTGATGTAGTGTGAGAAAATTTATTATCAAGAATACCTGGACCGTTTATTACTTAAAGGTAGGTATTGTTAGAGTGAATTAGATGGTCCGATAGCATGCTGTACTAATCTCACTTCAACTAAAGCTCCTTTCAAGCTCCGAATAGCCGGATTACGTGAAATCTTCTTGAGCTCGTGAAAATTTTGACGCATTTCCTTCACGTTTCACCAACATTTGTCAACCACAAGCCCTACAGAAGTTGTTTGCTTGTTTTGTAGTTTTCAAGAGCAAAAAAGTTGGCACTAAAGACAATAGTACTGTACAGTTTAAAGAATGGCCAGAAGTTAGTTTAATTCGTGCATATTATTTTAATTAAATTTGCTTAGTGATTCTAATGGTATTACATGTAAGCTTATTGATCACTTGCATGTAAAGATCAGCGTTCTGGGGTTGCATTAGTTTCTATTTTGAATTTGATGTTTGAATTCTGAATTTTTGCTATATGTCATACAGTCTCTTGCACAATATCACCCCCTCCTGAACCTTTGTCTGGACTTACCTGGTGCATGTACAGTAGAGTGTAGCCTGAATTTCAGCCGTCTCCTCCTCTCGCTAAGTCTCGGGAGAGAGACGTCTGAAGGCACTGGGCGATAATGCTGTCCGGTGACGTCACTACCCGAAAACCTGGTAGTGGTTCTGATTGGTTGCCGTGTTAATTTATTTGCCCGACGCGAATAATTTGAATAATTTTATTGCCAAACTTTGCGCGTTCACTGAAGATGGAAGAAGAAAGTCGCGAGCTAAAGCCACAAGAGTTAAAGCCGTTTCTGGTGTATGCTCGACATTTGGAGTTCAACACCTCTATCCGCAACAGGAAAAGGCAGTTGCAGAATTTCTTAGCGGAAGCGATGTATTCGTAAACTTGCCTACGGGATATGGGAAATCCTTAATACTTCATAGTCATCATATGGCTCCATACTAGTCAGTAGCGATTGAACTTTCAAAGCAGCACAGCCATTTTCCAAACGAAAGTTAGTCGAATGCAAAATTTACCTGAAAAAAGTCTGAAAACTTGCAGCAGTTCACTCGTAAAAATTATCATTTTACTTTCGATATGTACGGCTAGCACACTAAATACATTGACATTAAACACTCCTTGAAATCCATAAATGAAGACGTTTGTTGGGTTTTTCAACGGCCATTCTCATGCATGAATGACTCCGAGAGCAAGCAAATCTGCACGTGAGCAAACGAATTATTCTGCACGTATTTTCTTGGGGCTACGGGCTGAACATATACTTAAACCTATAAAACTGATAACCTACTACCACAAAATTATAAGTTTCATTAGACGTTTTGTTCAGTCCGTAGCCCCACGAATAGGTAAAGAAATAATTTAGTTCGCCGCGTTGTAGATTTGCTTGCTCTCCGACTCGGGGTCATTCATGCATGTGAATGGCCGTTGAGAAACCCAATTACAATCCGCCCGTCTTCAGTTACAAATTTCAAGGAATATTTAATTCCAGTGTATTTAGTGAGCTAACCGAGCATACTGAAAGTAAAATGATAATTTTTACGAGTGGACCGCTGCAAAGTTTAAGACTTTTTTGTAAATTTTGCATACGGTCGATAAGGAGGCGGAGATGATTGACGTCACCAAAACTTAACGGTTTTGTCTAGACTTGTTTTTGCGCTGAAGGTCGTATGTGAAATTTCATAAATTACCACATTTCACTCGTGACGTCACCGGACAGCATTATCGCCCAGTGCTTTCAGACGTCTCTCTCCCGAGACTTAGCGAGAGGAGGAGACGGCTGAAATTCAGGCTAAGTAGAGTGCTGTCATTCAGAAAATCTTCTTTAAAGACATTTGAAGATGTAGAGAGGATACTTGAGGCAGTGGGAATTTCGATGGAATCTGATTTTTTGAACCTCCTAGGGAAACTAAAAATTCAGTAATGGGTAATTTAGATCGTATTGAGAATGTGAGATGTTGCCCAGATATTTGAAGAAGAAGAAGATAACTTTATTTAATGAGGGTAAAACACTGTATAGTTATTTGCTGTTTATAGCTTTGTTAAAGGTTGTCTAACATCACAGTTGTAGGTTAACTCAGTAAAAACATATTTGTAGAAGGGCTCATTTTATGAAGGTGACCATAAGTGGGATGTCTGACTGTTAGACAGCATAGTGCATGTGACAGGGTTTGCACAAGACTTGTGTAAATGTATGTTTGGTTAAATCTACATGTGCATGTACTGTATGAATGCGCAAGGAACTCTGGTAAACTTTAAGTGATACACCTGAAAATTATTGCTGTACTGTGCCATGTACTTGTACCGTTCTAGAAGTAACCAAAATACATAAGAAAGTTGTCCCTTAATTCTGCAATGTACAATCTCAGTTGAAAGCCATAAAAAGATATTTCCAATATCTTGTGCATGAACCCTTTTCTGACAGTGTTGTTCCAGCAACTATGAGAAAACAAGGGCTAATCATTTTCATTAACAGTGGAAGAGGAATGCTTCAAGTGAGATACATGTATTTTATTTATGATGATTGACCGCTTTATCAGGGTTGTCAGTAGGTTTTTGGGTAGCAGGTTCCATCCAAAAAGTAGGCGGCTAGTTTCATTTTATTTCTCCAATATCATGCTTCAAACTGACCTACTAACATTCGGAGTACATGTAGCTGTCGCAGTATTCAGAATAGCAGGTGGAATGCGCCGGTTGCTGCCTTATTTTGACAACCCTGCTTTGTTATCCCTTCATGGGTGCAAGTACGGGATCATGCAGATGTCTTGAACTGTAGAACAACCTTGTTAACAATAGACTGTCTTTTTCTTGTAGACTGTGAACCAGTTTTTACCAGTTTGCCAAATGGTGGCAATCCAGTGTATCAGTTGAAAGGGCAATCTGTGTCCTTAACATGGTCTTACAATACAGATGGAAGAACCGTTAATGAGAGAGAATGGACGTTTAATATCAACCAGAGGATTGCAACTTGGGTGCCATCTGGAACAAACATAGATCCTGCATACACATCAAGAGCTGTAGTGCAAGGAGATACACTCGGGCTATCAAATATCCAGGAAAAGGACACTGGAAACTATCAATTTAGAGTTGAATTCGCTTCTTTTAATCCTCGGTTTATAATAAACCAGGCTCAACTTATTGTAGTTGGTAAGTTTCTATATCTAAACTCTTTCTTACATGTTTTGACCCTTTAATTAAGCCCTAAGGGTTCTCCCTTTGAGGAGTAAAATTGTCTGGTGTTAGACAGAGTAAAATCTATAAGTCACTCTTAGGGAGTAAAGGGTTAAACAATAATTTGGATGAAGTTTTTGTGATATCCAGAATACATGTTATCAAGGTGCAGCTATTGCTGATAACCCTTACTGAGACCATGATTATTCTGGATATAACAGAAACCGATCTATTAATTGTTTTATTATACACTGAATGAAAAAAAAATGGAAGTCACATTTTTGCTTCCTCACAAACGGGAAGCAACACAAGATGTGTGAACTTGACATGATTGCCTGTGACCTTGACATGATTATTGTATAATCTGCAGTTATGATGTCACAGGTGCTGATTTCGAAAATTCACTGTACGCTTTTGGCCAATCATAAGAGTTGGAGAGTTCAATGTATAATAAAAATATAGTTTTACCTCCCAATACATTTTCCAATTGGATAAAAGCGTGTCCCTTCTGTAAAAAAGACTCGCTAACTACAGTGTACCTAAGGAAACGATAACGTGAACTTTCAACTCGCACTTGATCAAGTAGGCTCGATTACCAGCCACTGTTCGGGGAAGGAGCCCAAATCTAGCTCTAAACTTGACAGTTCGAGGCAGTTGTTTAAATTAAACAGAACTGTGTTTTCTGGAAACTGTCGGCAACATGGTCCGTTCTTTGGACCGAGAGTACATGTACATCGGCAACCATCTTGAAGAAATTTCTTGAGTTTGTCAAGTAATCCATCGCAAGTTTTGCTTTCTCCGTGATGAACATCAGACATACATGTAGTGCTGTGTTACAATGAACCTTTTTTGTTAATTCAGTGCGCTTGTAAACCAGTATTCGAAAAAGCGGTCACATTGTTATTGTTGTCATGGAGACATACCTTTGACAAAAAAGAGATTAAATGAACGAGCCGAGCGCTTTCAAAGATTATCGGTGGCACTAGTTACACATACATGTACATTACAACTTCACGCCGCTTTAAATGTGTCTTTCTGAAATGGCTTACACCGCTGGATGTTGTAGCTTGAAGGCTCAGTTTATTCCTTTGGGCATTGCTTTCGGTAGCATCCGAAAGCGTCGCAAATAACTTCGGTTTTATTCGGTTTGAAAAAGGTGAGATATTTTGGAAGGAGACCTCAAAGAGACTTCAAAGACTAGAACAATGCTGCAATTAAGGGACCATGGGCGAACTGACTTGTGAACGTATCCTTTTGTTCGCGACATGTGAATGATTATGAAGTAATCCGAAGTAATCACCGCAGACATTTTATAGATTTGGCTTCTTCGCAACGTATTTTCAAATTTTGTAAGCTTAAGCTTGTGTATTTTTGAATACAGATCATATCGAGAGCTTTAAAAACAGATCTTGAACGAGTTGTTTTGGTCACGGAACGCCAAAATTAGATTTTTTCGTAAAGTGGCGGCCATAGGTAATATATATGTGAACACGTTCTGATGCGTGGTGAATGCCCAGATCACTTAATGGATTTAAACTTTTCCTTTGACCACATCTTTTAAATTAGACGCTTTCGAGGAGCTCTAAGGAGAGATTTTATGAGAATTTTTTTGTTTTGAAGCCGACTGAGTGCTCGATTCAAAGCCGCCGGCAAGTTTTATTCACAGTAGTGTCATGTTTCATGTTATCTGTTCCTCCCAGAATATGTATTTGATGACTTTTTCTTTCTTTGCTCAATAAAGAAAGTTCAATTAAAAATCCTTGATTTGTATTTTTTTAATAAAAACTCAGCGAGTTTTATCATTTTCCTTCATGTAGCCATGTTAACCCTGCGCGTAAGTGGAAATTCCGACAACTGCAGCGTGTAACTTGTTATTAGTTTTTGTATTTTTTATATCTTTTCCCAAAAAACTCGGCGAGTGTTATAATTTTACTCCATACAGCCACGTTTAACCCTGCTCGTAAGTGGAAATTTCTAAAATCGAGGGGTGTAACTTTTTAAGTTTTATTTTACGATAAACAATCAATTGAGGCTTTTTTTTGTCGTGTATATATTTGTTTCGTTTCGTTTTGAGTGAGTGCACTTCAGTCGAAAAGATTTTACGCAGGCAATGTTAAAGCAAAGGCAACGAGAAACGAAATACAGTCTGTAAGGTAAGAAAAGATCAGCAAATAAAAATTGTTTAACACCAAAGTCGCATAATAATGCCACACGCAACAAGTTTTGTAACTGCTGCTTTGTACGAAGGTAAATATACTCCGCGGTCATAAATTCAATTCGCGTGTGCTCCCGTGTTTTGGAAAAAAAAATCCTCTCTTGATTGAAATGTTGACTCAGAAAAGTTAAATAGGTGATTATGTAGAATTTTCGACCTTTACTCTTTACGGCCTTCAAAAAATTGTTCACTCGAACGCGATTCTTGTAACCAAAATTTCGCTGAGAGCGTAAATATTGACCGACGTGTCTGGTCGTTCGGTGGTATGAATTTAAAATCAATCAAGCAGACATTATCGTAGTCCCTGGGGTTTTATTTCTTCTCTGTTAACAGAAGAAAAATATCTCACCAACATCAAAGAGCTTGCGCTCTTCGGAAACATGGCGTGTAGGCAGAACATCGTTATGAATAAGTGATGAGTAAGAACAATAGCGTGAATATATGAATGCTCAATGACCCCAGAATTTGGGGTACACACTTAAAGCGGCGTGAATTTGTCATGTAATCCAACTCTTGTTTTTTCCCTTCACAATTTTTTTTTCCAGCACGCAGCTGTTTTTTGATCACACAACGTTTATGTTGTCTCGGAAAGTGTCGGAAAAAAATCATCTCCGGTTGATTGACACTTCATGTTCACAACTTTCACACGCTTTATGCAAATTTCTTTGTAATAAACGTGATGAACTGAAGCCAACAGTCAACAGTAATTTATCCGCTTGAAGGTTAAAATTAGTAACGAAATTCAGCGTTTTTTATCACATTTTTGTTTGTCATGACGTCGACGCCACAAATTCACTCTTGGCGGCACATACCACCAATGAACTATGTTTCTAAAGAAGTTACTCATTAAAAAAATGGCGCATAAACACTTAAATCCAGCCTTTGAAACGGAGTATTTCTTTAAGACAGCCTTTCGAGTTTCGTTTATCAGAAACTGCCTGTCAATCGAATGTTAGTTGTCGCTCAGTTTTCTGACGAGTAAAGATCATCAAACTAAAGGATTGACTAATGAACAGATACGGCTAATGCTCTAACGGGCAACTATCGGGTGTTAACGGATTGACAAACGCTACTAACGGACACGACTAACGCTCCAACAGGCAAGGGTCACCTGCTATTAAACGGATTGACAAATGCTCCTAACGGCTTTCCAGTTACACATAATCCAACTCTTATTTTTTCTCTTGGCTCAACTGCTGAATACCCCTTCACCCCCAAAAGAATCTTGAAAAGTGTGCGGCTACGCAGACACGCAGAATGCAGAATTAAGCGTTTCCGTTTCGACAGTCTTTCGAGTTCCGTTTATCAGAAACTGCCTGCCAATCAAATGTTAGTTCTCGCTCAGGGATTGACTATGATACGGCTAACGCTCATCATAAACAGAGTTCTCCGTAAGCTCCGGCGACCGGCGAAATTCACCTTCTAGTCGCACCGGCTACTCAAAGTAAATAACTTATGAATAATATTTATTTGTAACAATGTGAGCCTGAGCGTCATAAAATTAAGCACAAATACTGTATGTCTGATTTTCTTGTCAACATATGCGTAGCGATCAGAAAATACAACTGTTATTATAGCTGTAAGGATCACTTGGGCTGGGTTGTGCGAATTGCCTCTGAAAATGTGACATGGGCACCAAGCGTGACGGCAGCAGCCGCAGAATATTTGACAGCTGGGGTTAAAGGTCACTTTTTGAAAATGAAGCGAAAATCACTACCAAGTGCTTGGGACAAATTGAAAAGAAATAGAGATGAGCTGGATTATGTGTAACCAGAATTTTTTTTTCTACTTCAAATTAACAGATTGACAAT